>JAPMOB010228697.1:0-62452 GCA_029875015.1 Lepomis gibbosus | reverse complement strand
GTACAAGAGGGAAGATGCCTTTTAGTTTATAGAGGAATGACAAGGTACTGGTAATTTACCATTTCTACAGTTAATGTGGAGCCCAGCTTCAATAAATGTCCCATTATACATCTTTCACACTCTCAAACACTTCTGTAAGGTTTTAACAACAACATTATGAGGGAGAGAAAACAACAATTCAACACCTAACCAGCAAAATAACTTTTTTTTTGTCATATCACAGTTTAAGTAGATATGGCATACATAGCCAAGTTTTTGCAGCTCATTCACCTATTCACAAATTTCATAATGAAATATCTGTCTTTTTAGCTGCTAATCATGCCGCTATGTTCACCGTGCAGCAAGTCGCTAACTTTGGTATCAGCCCTTTGGTGCTAGACAGGTAAGACAGTGGGTATTTAGAGCCGTTTCACTGAGAACAGCTGCCTGCTGCTGTGCAACCTTATCAAGAGCAGTGAGAGTGAATCAAAACAGTAAAGATGTGGCATGGAAAACCAAAATAATGTACCCATGGCACTAAATTTAACCAGCGCCGTTGAAAAAGCTCATTAGGTGTTGGCTGTTCACTTTCTCTGGTGAGTACATTTAGTTTTAAGACTGTTGTTCGCTAGATAAAATTGTCAGTCCTGTTAAAATGACAGTGAACATGAATTACAGATGCACCTAGCTAAGCAAGCTAGCTAGCTCCACACGGAGCTGTTAGCTCCATCGCCTTGTCCAAATATGGTCACGTCTGGTGCCGCTGGTTGCAAAAACTTAACATGGCGGCGACCTATTGGCCAAACTCGAGGTTGTAAAACGACAGTCCACAAACCAATGGGTGACATCACGATGACTACGTCCATTTCTTATATACAGACTATGTGTCCATCTCATTAATCATGAAGCCAAATAAAGGCTTCCAGTAAGGCAGTGGTTGTCAGACTGGTGCTTAGAAAACCCAAAGGAGCCCTTGACTACTCATTTGGCACTTTTGCTACAAGAAAGTGGAACAAGTACACTTCCTTTCTCAAACGGACAAAGAAATGTCAGGCTGATGACAGCTGAACTCTGGGTTTTTCTCAGAACACTTGCTCCCTCCAGGGACCTCATGCGAGTGGATGTCTCTTTATGGGTCCCACTGTCATGCTTGGTCTCATCCTCTGTCTCCTCTTTCTGACTGAAAATGCAGGAAACTGCCCCTTAGTGGCACAATGCACTATCCCTTCAGCCTGTTTACATCCTAAAAACCCAGAAGTACCTCTTTTCTCGTGAATGACTTGGAGTTTTGTATCTTGACAGAAATGCAAACAGAAAGGCAGGTTTGCGGCCCAATCGCCGGCTTGGCATTTTCTACAATGACACAGGAGGGATTTTAAATGGGGCTTTCAAACCAAGGAAACCCATTAAGTTGTCAGCTGTCGCAAAGTGCTAAGTGCTGTACACATCTCACCTGTCTAATTTTATTGCTAAACCATGCTCTTTTTCATAAAGCCTCTAATAGAGGGCATGGGAAAGGCTATGGAATCATATTGCTCTATAAGGCCCTTTTCACAACTTCCCGCGATTGCCGTGTGGTGTTTAAGAGCCACAGAGAGGTGTACACATCTTAATAACGTAAGTACAATCTGCACAAGAAAAAAGATCCCTCCTCTTCCTCACATGGTTGGAAAGTCATCTCATGGAATGGACATCTTTTTGTTTTTTTGTTTGACATAAATTTTATTGGTCAAAATCAGCCTGTCTCTCTTGTCTTCTCCTCATTCACATACCCATTGTTACAAAGATATTCACGCACATTCTCTTGATGTCCACTTGATGCCATTTTATTGAACACTCCTGCTCATCGCTATCAAAGCACGTCATTCGGAATCTTCCTCAAAGTCCCAAACAATAAATCCAATACAAACATGAACACACACCAACATCCTGCACTACAGCCTTGCCACCTTGATGGTATTACTGGTGTCAGGAATTTTATCGAGTGGGTACCTCTCGCACCCCGAACAATTCAGTTTGACAGCTGGTTTTGTTATTGATGTGACGGCTTATTGCTCTGAGGGCAGGCCCTGACTTTTCGCTTAGAAGGTAACTCAAATCACAACAACCTGGAGTGGACAGGAGAGCTGCATACACATATACATAGGTCACCTACGAGCACAAACGTTATCACGAAAATAAGCACACGAATACACGCAGAAAAAGGCTTAGAGAGAGGCACATGCAATCACATATCTGCACACTCCTGAGCACAAACAGAAAGAGACAGTGACACTCTCAATAACCCTGATCCTAGAGGGGGCTGGACAAATCTGACATGTGGTCCTGTCAACTATAGGAGGGTTGGAGGCTACTTGAATCCATGCTATTACCAGTCTTTTCATTCAATCTCTGGAGAGAACCTCAAAATAACAACAAGCCCGGACATAACTTTAATCTCTTCAGTCTTAGAGCAGGTTCTTCGTAATCAGGTTCTTCGTAATCTCATGTCACTGTGCACACATAAATGTGTGCATCTCTGCACATATTGTGAGAGGTTGTGTTTTATATATTTATATATTTTTCCTTAATCCAATATCTGTATTAATGCTGAAGGGAAGGGTCGTCTCTTAAAGCACTCAGGATGATGTAATCTGGTCATGAGTTCGCTGACATGACACCAGTGGACAGATCTGGCAATCCCAACTGTCGTTAGCTGAGCACAAAGCGGCCGAGACACACTGCCTGAGTGCTCGAAAACCACTGCTAAAACAAGAGTGGAACAAGAGGGGATGGAGAAAACCACAGAAGACCATGGAGGGGTCAACACGGTACTGGAAGTAGTTCTTGATTGAAAATTTAAGCCTAGCTTGAAGTAATCCTCCAAAAAATGAGACTGCCGGCCCAAAAGCCTTTACTTACCTTTACTTTATAATTATATATATATATATATATATATATACCACAATCGGCCCATAATTCATTTAGTGATACAAAATGCCTGATGCTAGTGTTATTATTTATATCAGTTTGCATCCTTTACACCCGCACCCATGTTCTCTTTTTCAACCTCAAAGAATGGTAAAGTAGCTTGCTAACAATGTAAGCTATCCTGCTCAAGTCTGGAAATCTAACTTTCTGTGGTTAAACAGACTCCTAAAATCTCAGCTAGACAACTGTCTCATGACCCTGAACGATCACCACAATCAAACACGTTTCCCATGAGCCTTCGGGCCTACAGTGACGAGGACCAAGGTCGGGGCTGTGACAAAGCCAGTCTCTGTGAAATGAATAATGCAAGAGACACAAAGGAGCCTTACGTACTATATGTGACAAGATAAGGCTTTAGTGTACGCTGTTCGTCATTCAGCCAGACCCCATGGTGCAAATGCAATGTTACAAAAGTAACGCAATTACAGTAATGTATTGCTTTTTGCTGTAATGCATTACTAATAAAAATGTTAATATTATACCAGTTACAACCCAGATATAACAATGCACATCACTGCAACCCACCCATGCAGGACAGAAAAATGCACCCATTAAATAGCAGTGAAAGTAACTCAAAAGTAGTGTAGAGCATTACAGTTTAGAGTCAATAATATTGTAATATAACTAATTACTCTCAAATCACAGCAACTAGTAATCTATATTGTATTACATTTTGTAAGTAACTTGCCCAACAGTGGTAATGAGCAACAGTCAGCTGAGAAAGTTGAACCTATCCACCCTCCATTCCTTTGTTTCACAGTGATATACGAGGTGACCACAATGTTAGAAAATTAGCCATCGTTGTTTGTCACATCCCACTGCCCTGGGTTATGAATTTGCGAAAAATGAAAATGACAAGCCTTTCCTGTAGGTCACTTTGGCATCTTTAATTAGGCTTCTACAGGGATAAGATTTTAATAACTCAGCTGGTTCTAATGGGTGATTTCTGTGCAGTTTTCCTGCAGTTTATTATCTCACATAACATGTAGGCCCTTAATGCAGTAAATGACTATGCCTAGTTCTTCACACTTAATTCACCATAAAAGTCCAAACTGTGCTCCACCATCCCCAGGTCCCACTATTTGAAAACATTAAGCCTCAATGACAGCTGATGTTGCCTCTTGAAAAGCTGGTACTAGCTTTACCTCAATGGAATATGGGGTCATTCATTTAAAAGGCAGGGAGAGCTTCTACGTTCACCAAATATCTTCTGTTATTGTTCAAGGGGAGCACCCACAGCTTCCCGCAGAAATACAGTAAGAATGGAGACCTGCAAAAAAGGTTAAATTTGGTTACTTGCACGTTGTCTTGACTCAAAAGGTGAACATTTGCACCACCGGGGGATGTTTTGGTCCAATCGTTTCACGCAGGATTCCTGCCTAGACTACTGATGAAGTGTTTGAATGGCTTACATAGCAGCTACAGTCAAGGACATGATGACAAGGCATGATTTTAAAAAAAAAATCTATTTCATTAAATGGTACATTAGCCAAATGCACCTGATGGAGGGTGAGGATGGGAGGGGTTGTTGTGTGCTTGAGGAAACAGAAGAAGTGCCATAGGAGGAACAGCAGATGGAAGGAAACATAAAAGTAATAATATAAAGTTTCCAGATCACTGGGCTACAAGCAGCTTCAATTACTTATGGCTCATCCTATTTTCTCTATACCTCTCTCTTTCCGCCCATCATATCTTCTTTTAGTCTCCCCACCAGAAACAATAAAATCAGTTGGTGGGTTTTGTTTGTTTTATATACCTTTTCGACAATGGAAGATGATGTATCCTGATCAGACAGAGCCCACCCAGTGCAGGAAATGGGACTTGTCTAGTAGGCTTAAGGCAGGACAGATGTGACAGAGCTAGACATGTGGAAGCACACGCCCTACATGTTTAGGCTCTGGGCAGTGCATGTAATACTGGCTTCCCTTATTGTTTATTCTTCACAGAGAATTGGAAAAGCCGTAGAGAAAGAGCAAGAGGGGAGATGATTGCTGTTTTTCTTGCTTGGTGACATTTTTGTTCCGTAAAGAAACATACAACGCACATCCAACTGCTCCAGGCAGTCCCCTCACATGGTTTAGGGTTTGCGCTTTAATAGGAGACAGTTGAGAGCTGGTTGAAGCTTTATAGTGGCGGGGGCCTTTGGAAACAACTTGTAAAGGGGAAAGATAGGTGGCTTTATTCTGACTGCAACAGCGTAGAAAACAAAACTAAATCCCAGCCTTCTGTAGGCACGCTCTCATTAGTAATACCATATCTAAGACCCTTCTGGTCACACACAGTGACATTATGAAAGGTAAAGGGTACAGGGTTATGATTTAGCTAGAAGAAGTACTATCAGAGCAATCATTTTGATAACAAGTTGCTTATGTAACTTCCACCCTCTATGCTTGAGTTACCATGGCCACTAAGAGCCAAAAATCCTGGTACTTTTCACATGCTCTTGAAACATGAAAGGCAAGAATCAGCGCCCCTCCACCTTTGTAGCCATTGACTCTTGCACATTCAAAAGCTACATACACCTATTTTCATAATGTACTTTTTTTCTGCAAGGTACTCTCTACAGGAGTGTGACGCTGTGAGTGGCGGTCAAAAGTACCTGGCTGGCTATGTTGTTATTTTCTTTCATATTAACTACTATGAAAAATATACATTATTGATTTAAATTAATAGTGAATGATGTAAAAAAAATTCACACAGATGCATATTATGCACGTGAGTCATGAGAGGGGCCAGCAATGGTATCAGCCCCCCCTTTGTGGCACCCCTGGTTCTTTTGCAAGAAAGTCAAACCCTGCTCAACTTTTGCTACAAGGCAAAGCTCCATCATCCAGTAAACACACGGTGTTAGCCAAACAAATACATGCAAGTGAACATTCCAGGTAGAAAACCATAGAACATGAACAGCAAAATTCTATGCTTTACACCTGTTAAGATGGAGGAAAATTATAATTGTGGTCGTGGCAAAATGCATTAGAATGTTATTTCAAGCAACATATACGTGGTTTATAGTCACTGGGTGTCAAGAACGCTGTAGGTCAAGTCAGTGTATACAATGAAGAAAAAATATCAATACAACACAAATCTTTCTCAAGTTTGAAATGTCACACGTCAACTTGATTTTCTGCAAAATATCAGTAAAGGATTAAATGCAACACAGCAGATTTAATCCAGCCCCCTCGGCTCAGAAGGTGACAACAAGGTTTTTTCATGATTGCTAAGGTCGAAATGAGATACATGCTATTTTATTGCTGTAGTAATCTGTTGCAGGCGACTAATTCATTCATGAGGCCATTTTCCCTACTGTTCAATTTCTCCAAGCCATAAGCCACTTTATTAAAAGAGCAAAGCACAGAGCTTTTGTTCAGATAATTCACTCAAGTACTTCCCCATCAAAATAACTTGGACGGGGGGAAAGAATCCAAACAATTAAAGACTTTAAGACTGTTATGAAATGTGACTCTGTGTTTTAAAACTGGCCAACAGCTTCTGGAGATTTTTGAATTATTCAAATGAAGTGATGCTAAAAATTCTTGGAGATTAAAAAAAAAAACCTTAAAAAAGAAAACTTAAAACCAGTTAGAACTTCTGTGAGCAGTTGACGAGTGTCTGGTGATAGCTTTAACATGCCTGGAGCCTTGCATAATTTAGGGTGAAATAACTAACTGCACAAAAGAAAAAAAACAGTATTCTGAGCCAAGTTGTTGTATCAGACCCTTCCAAAAAGGGTATTTTATTCATTGACTGGTTTGATTGGCAGTAAGGTTGGGGAACAGTTAAATTGGCTGTTTAAAGACAAACATCGGCTTTTGGGTTTTTTAAATGGCTCGAGGAGAAAAATTTACAATGGCAGCTTATGTTGTCCAACACTAAGTATTTCTGTTTATTCACTATTATAGTGAAATGTTCTTAAAGGACCACAGCAAAAGAAGGCCAGTGTGATTTAGCTGGCCGAATAGTAATGTGCATGTGGAAATACACTGAATTCCTGGAATAGATTGTGTCCTGTTCATTCATTCATATTATGATTACATACAAAAGTTCCTTTTGTTTAAGGTCCGATGCATAGATATGCCTTGTTACCTGACATACAGCTTTCTCTATTGTTTATTCCTAGTTTCTAACCCACTAGTGTAAACCCTGTCGGCATAAAATAGAGTAGGAGCAAGTACTCATGCCTGTGCATGGTTAGGATCCTAAGGGGTGTAATAACAGCAGTGCTGTGGAGTGGAGAGTTTGGAGAGGCTCGGCCTAATTGGCAGCTCCGAGTGCCCAGCAGTGCACTCATAAAGCCCGGCCTCTTCCTGAGGAAAAGGATCATTTTGAGGCAGGCAGGCAGGCGAGCATGCAGCAGGCAGGCGAGCATGCAGCAGCAGGCTGTGGACAGCGGAAAAAAATGGTCTCAGTTCCAACTTCACACGTTTCTACCTCTGTGCCTCGGACTGCAAGCTTGGCAAGCAAACACACACACACACACATACACAGATGAACGGATTATTTAACAGCCAGGTCATGGCTTCTTGTGTGCATGTCCACTAGTGCGCTTAAGGGCTATATGCGCTATACTCTGAATGACTAGATATCTCTATATCTCACAGCCTCCCTTTGGTGTTCTGGTGCTGGCAGAAAGAAAGCAGCGCACATAGACAGCTTTGTGTGTGCGTGGCTAAAGTATGGACTTTATGTAGAGTCCACAAACTGGAGGCAGCCGTACCAGTTGGCATTTCCACTGGGGTGCCATAGTGTATTGAAAAAGACAGACCTCTGTGCCTTTGTGTCAGTGACGCAGACAAGGGCTTATCAAACACAGCTAATCCGTACAGTGTTTCATTCAGTGACTCAGAAACATTTTATCATCTATTTCTTCTGTTTTCAACGTAAATCTGAGACACCATAAACTTTATGTGCAGGTTAGACTGCATTTTCTCTCCACACCTTTGGCTGGAATGTAGACTAAAAAATGTTTTGAACATTTTGATTTATAGTTATTTTAAAAAGGTACTTGCATATGATAAAAGTCTTAGTGACAGGTGCATAGCAAGAGAGACAGCTAACATGTTTAGCAGCATAATGTTACCATGTTAACCATATTAATTAAGCATGTACCATGCTATTTTTCACTAATTTACACTTATGCATAAAGCACGGCTGAGGCTGATGAGAATTGCAGGTATTTAGTCTCAAAACAAAGTGTTAGACAAATTGAAATTTGTGTCAGATGAAGAATGACTTAAGTTATTACAATTCATCCTAAATGGATTCATTCTACATGTCTGGAACAAAAAGATAGTTGTCAGGACATTTTACTCAAAACCACAAATGTCAAACTCATGGTGGTGCTAAAGAAAAGGTCAGGGGATCACTAAAGTCATTAGGATACATCGTCTGGGAACCATGAATGTCTTTACAAAATATTATGCCAATCAATCCAGTGGATGCTGGCATATGTCACTGGATAAGTGAAAAGTTAACTTGCTGGTGGTGTAACAAGCCAGCAGACCATTAAATAGAAAGATCATGGCCAAGGTTAAAAAAAACGAAACTATCTTAACTTTTGACAGGAGACATGATGCAAACCAGTGTTTTCATGTGCTTTTAGTGTTTTATAGTGTTATATGCATTTCTATGCAAGTGAAAGATTTCCACCTTGGTGGGCAACAAAGTTCATAGTCTATTATTTTTATCAAGTGGGTCTTTATCTGTCTGCTATATTGTGGGAAGTTGGAAGGTTAGCCTTTTACCAGCCTCATTGGGGACTCCAATACCCATTAGTCATTGGTTCAGGCGAAGAGCACTGCCGCTGTGCAGACACAGAGCTCTTAACTCATAAGACATCTTGCCCTCAAAGCAGTGATGGCAGCTTTAGCAGTCAGAGAATCATGCTTAACGAAAGGACGACCTCAACTTCAAGCCATTTACCCTCAGCATCAGGGGAACCCTCGGAGGAGAGAGCAACGGCAGACCAGAGTGTGCAAGAGGAAAAGGGCTCATGAGTCCAATGCCTGAAGGGCCAAGCATTAAAAATAAATGAAAAGTACACTGAGATACGCCACCTGTGGAGTGGAAAGTTTGCCCAATAAACACAGAGAGCCGTATTCTGTTTGAACAAATCAAACTGATCAAACAGTTTCCTGAGAAAAGGAGGAGGACATGAGGGAGAGAAAATGCTCGATGACAGAATTTATTCACGTGTGGTGATAACTTGTGGTGTCGCAGAGGAAAGACAGAGGCTTTGTTTTTATTGGTCTAACTGGCTATTTGCATTTGCATAAAGGAATGAAATATTGTAGCACAAATCTTTGACTTGTGTGACACGTAGAAAAAGTGGCCTATACTATCTGCACTCACGGACTGCAAAATAAAAGTTGGATGCGCTGTAACTTGCCAGCTTTCACAAGTTGTCACTTCACATCTTTCATCACATGTACCATAAAATAAATTATGTCAACATCATCAATAGAATGCGTAATGCATTTATGTAGAGGGATGTACATTAAGACCGTGGCCTGTCAAATACTATACTATCACCATCTTTCATTATTCCATGGCACTGTATGTCAGTTGCTGTTATCATTGAAATATGTGTCAGTATGCACTCGGGAATGTGTAAGTTGTCAATGTACATTTTTCACTCCAACAATGTCACATTGACAAAGTTCAGTCATGTTTTAACTTGTAAATGTAAATATTCTGACTTTGAGCTAATTCTGTACTAGCCATATTGCTGCCCAATAGAAATCCAATCTGACCAGGGGAAAAATAATAGTGATCATAATAATCATGACATCTACCACTATAGAGGATGAGAGAGGATAGAGAGGACAGAGGACAGGAAAAGTCAGGTGACCTCCACGCTGCAGTATCAGCTTTGTAGTACTGTGGAAAAGGAAATCATTCAAGGGGCTATATATCCAAGGCATCTAAACCACTAATCAGAGTAGTGGCCTCCACAGTGGAAGAGGGCAGGAGAAGCTCGGGAGCAGCTGGAGTTCAAATAAAACATATTATTCAGAAGAAGAAATAAACTCCATTTCATATCGGGGTATGGGAAATAGTGAATTCATTGTAAAAACATTGGATTTTGTTTCACAGAAGAGAATAGAATCAAGAATCAATAGCACTTTAGAGGATTGAGACACCTGAGAAATATAGCTTGAATAGACGCAAAATGACACCTGACAACCTAAATCATTGACTGCAATGACTAGCAGTGCAAAAACTGACATGGCAGAATGGATCGAGATGATACCGAGCCATCAAAAATGCCATGAACAGTCCAAATCCCGATCCGCCAGATTGGGTCGGGACATCCCTAATTAAAACCGTCCCTTCACTGACCAAAAATAAGATAATGATGTGGTGATCCATTCCAACGTGTGGGTCAGTGGCCTATGACATGTTTATGAGTGGCAGGGCACAAAAGCAAACAGCCATGAGGGGTGTCAGGCCCATGTCCATCTCTATGTTCGTTTCTGTCTGTCTCTGTGCTTCTGTTCGCCCTCCACTCATCCCCAGCTGCTCCACAGGGGGTTTCAAGACGAAACAATTCCCTCAGGACTGATGTGCTTTTATGCAGACTGCTAGCTCAGCATTAAGCAAAGATGCAGCAGAGCTGTGTCACTCCAGTAGAAAGATAATTAAGACATAACAGTTTCCAGCTGAAAAATGCCCTCCCCACCCCACCCACATCACGTACTGTGCACAAAACAGTGATGTTAATAGATACAGACAAACATTATAATAATCTAATCACCAAAAAGGCAACTTTCAGTGACAGAAACAGGATAAAAGGATCTGATTAAACAGCATTTTTCACAGCAAATCAGTGTTAATTAAATGTCAGATAATGGCTACAGATGGTTTAAATAACACTTTCAAAACTGAGTCCTTAATTGTGACAATCACTTCTAGTTTCTGCCACTAACAAAAAAGTATTATGCAACTCTGTGCCGGTATATTTCTTTCCTAACTGCAGTATTTAAAGTACAAGCTGCAACCACAGCATCAAGTATATGAATTTAACAATGAATCCATTGGATAAAGTAGCTTATAACTGACTTTGTATATAATTGTACCATTGTATCTATTCAGCTGCCACTTCTTCAGTGTCTGATAAGAAAGAAAGGGGTGGCCCGTTCTTTTCGTTTTCTTTTATCCCTCTGCTGTTTCCTTACTGCCACTCACATAGCGCCTGAGAATGACTTCTTATCTGCTGTGTGTGGGCTCACACACACACACATACAAACACACACGGGACCAGCATAACAAGCAGAACCGCCTGAGAGATGGACCATAGAGATACCATACAAGCGAGCAGGAATACATTAATAGTCAAGTGAGATGAACCATGCAATATTAATCAGAGCATTATCAAACATCATCTCAGATTGACTCTCACATGCTGAGGAGCTGCACAGAAATGTGCACACATGCACACAAACACACACAAATATCTCCTGAATGAACCTGAAGTGGGTCTCTGTGAGAGGTAATTGAGTTTAATTAAAGGAAAATGAAGTGAGATTGCTATTGTTGGTATAAGCTCATTGGTATATCCAGTGTCAGGGTAGTATGGCGACATCGCTATTCCCTCATGTGTTGGAGAATCATGTTGTGCTGTAAGCACTGAGCCATTTGTGAGGTGAGAGGAGGTTTACATCAGAGCCTCCACAGGATTTAACCGCTCAAATGAAGCAAAGAGGGAAGCAGCATGTTCCCATGATGCCTTGTCGCCGTAGATAAACACAGATCCTGCACAAACATAAACACCTCCAGCAGGTCATGCGTTAGCAGTGGGAGTGAGGTGACATTGGTTGGGTGGCGAGGGGGGTTAAGGACGAGTCTTTGGTTTATTGCAGTAGAGCTCAGCAAAAAAAAAAAATGGAGCCTATATCTTCTATATCTCTAAGCACCGACCTTCATGAGGCCAAGGCATATCTGGCTGAGTAGAAGGTACGTCACCCTGGTGTTTTTCTGGTCACGTCAAGGTTATACATATAAAGACAAAAGTCCCTATTATGCCTCAGAGGGCTTAAAATCTCTAAAGCATGCAACACGTTCTATCCTTACATCCCTCATTCTTGATTTATAGAAGGGAAAACCTGGAGCAGCAGAATTGAAATTCATGTAGGCCTACAGAATATAGACAGACGTAACAGTAGAATACAATGTGATGAAGCAGGAATACAGGTAAGGGGAATACAGAATAATAAAGTTAAGACATGAGCGCACCAGAAATTTGTCCAGCAAAATGAATACACACAAGTTTTATCAAAAGTTTGACGTGTGAGACGTGTTAGAGGAGCCGCTCAGATATTTGCAGCAGTGGCCCCTCTGCCCCATCCACTTCTCTTAGTTTTTTACAAGCAGTTAAATTTTACCTATAGTTCTGACCCAACAAATAGAAATTATAACAATAGGCAAATCTAATAATATAACTTGTATTTCAAAAATACAAATGTATCAAAACTATAAAGAAATTTGGCTATGTGTGTAGCAGTGCTACAATAGGATGGCAGAACTTGCCCTACACATGTATGCCAAGCTGTGTGTGTGAGTAGGCTACACATTTTAACTTATGAGTGGTGTTTTGTGTTGTAATTGTTTGTAGCTCATTTTAATGCCTTGATGACAGGGGTAGGGGGGCTATTTTTATTTTAATAGGCTACTTCTACATTCTCCAGCTTAAAGGCTACGTGACATGCTTTTTATTTAACTTTTTCAACGCAGTACTTGCAGAGTATTTTTACAGTGAGGTTGTTTTTTGTTTTTGTTTAAAGAATCTTAATAGGCCTAAGTGACTTTGCTCACCACTGGCTAAAAAAGCTAAAGCTGCAGGTTGCAAAGAGGTTGGACTGTTTTTACTGCGTCGTCATTAACAATAATAATAATAATATTTAGCAGGCATTTGGCTACACTCCCCAACATCAGCTGCTCTCACTATCTTTGATCACAGGCAAGTGATTTTGACCAGGAATTGTAAAATCAAAATCAACAACAATAGAATGTTGTGGGTTAATGTTTATTAAGTCAAGTCAAGTAAAACCTGATGCTAAAATGTGCACAGATTTACAGCTGATACGTGACATGTAAAAGTGTGTGGAGTTAAGATGTTCTAGTGTGATGCGAGCAAGCTCAGTGCAGCCTGACCTCTGCTAACGGACTAGTTTATCAGACATCCAGCTGGCATATTCACACATTCACAGGCAGAAAATATAAGAGGCAAGAAATGAAGACTAGTGAAGGAGTATGTGGTGCAAGTCATCTTCTACTGCAGTCTCTGATGTGCACACACATTGAGGACGTTTAAGCTCAGTTTTCCTGATGATTCTACTCCGGTGCCCTGAAGACTGAGGTGGAGCCTGTCAGGCCACATTTGCTGGTATTTAAGCGAGTGGTTGGGGTCAGAAGCTCACAGCATGCTATACCTCACACCTTTGTGTGTGCGTGCGCGTACATCTGCAGGTAACCAGCAGTAACCAGCTCGCACAGACGGCAGCAGAACTGAGGGATCGCTATGAGGCAGCTGTTCCTCATCACTACTGCCTCTGGAGGTCAAGCTGACGGCTGGATTCCACCGGGCACGGCTGCGTTGCGTACTGGTAGCCAGAGCTGATCGCGGGCAGATGCACTGCAGTCAGTTTCAGAAGCTTTCAAGAAGCGGCTCTGTGGTGCAGAGGATGGAACAAAACCACGTTGCATTTGCGATCATACAGGGTGATACTTGGTGGAATCCAGGCATGAGTTTTTGTAGTATAAGAGAACGCGGGATTTAGTGTGAAAATAAGGGTTTTGCAGCCCTCTGAAATCATTGTAGTAACAAAATAATCCTTGCTTTGTTTACATCCTCTGCAAACATTGCAAATAAATATTCTGCATCTTCTTTTGAGAAAGGTGGAGGAAACAGGGAGAAAGTGATGAATTTGCTGCACTAACAACACGTTCACAACACAAAATGTTTGAAGGAAAAAAGATGTTGCCCTTGTATCACTCGGTCTATCAGACAGACCAAGAGATACACTTTCAATATTTCTGGTTATTTGCCAATGATTCTCATCCTTACATTACACAGTGTGTATCCATAAATCTATAAATGTGTGAACACAGACTCCAGCAGCATATACAAGCATTTTCTCATGAAGGAGAAAACCAAAATACATATAGGCAAAAAAAGCCACATACTGCATGAAGTTGCCTGCTAAATGCCCACACAAAAGCTTAAATTCTGCTCTGCCTTTGATGAAATGCATAGTTGCACTGCTTTGCAGCAACCAAAATCATTCTTGCTAGAAAAAACAACACAAAATGCTTTAAACGGACACATCCTGCTTGTATTTCACTTACTCAGCTGGCGTCATTATGTGCCAACAGAGTCACATAATTTATTACACTTAATCCGATGTGTCTGAAAGGAGTATATCAACCGGATGTTAGCCTATGATTGTTGTTGTCATGACGTCAGGCTGATTAGCTCAAATCATTCCGTATAAACCCAAAATAAGAGCAGAAGACCAAATATGCAAACGAATGGGGCCGTGCTTAGTCAAACAGATAACTTTCAGGCGTGCTTCTGGGCATGCACTGAAGTAAAATACATTTTTTTTATTGCATCCAGTTGGATGACTTAAATTGGGCTGCAACAACGCAAGGATGCAACAAGCCATAAATAAATTGTACATCTCATAGAATTCATACAGAGAATCCTCCACTGGAAAATGCATCACGGCCAGAGCAAAAGCAATAGCAAGAAAAGACCAATGTCTGTCATAAGACACCAGGAAAATTAATTGTAAATTTCTCCACATGATTAAGCTATTTAATCTGGCTTTCAATCAAATATATTTATCAATTTGCTTCAAATATTTCCTTAAACTCTGTTTGTAATGTCACATCCACAGCTAAGCTAAAACTGATGCAGACTAATAGAGCGGCCCTGCAATATCCTCCCTTCATGAATGTTAAAATCTTCTGATTCGGTTGAAAGTGAGGTGTTGAATCAACTTTCAAGTCATGTTGGAGGTTGAACTTTGTGGTGCTGTTTTGTGCTATACTGAGAGGACTTTCGCGGAAATACATTTCACAGTCAGGCACTGGTTCAAAAGTTTACATTTGTTTACGCAACAATATGTTCACACTGTATTTCTCTTTACCACTCCTATAGTAGCTAAGGTCGAATGATGTGCTGTTGGGAATATTTTGTTTACTGTTCTTTCAACCCCCCTTGTCAGTATACAGCACAATGTATACTTACTGAACTGAACCGCAAATAACAGATGTTGAAAACAGTAAGTTTATTCTACACTCACTTTCATTCCTCTCCTGTGGAGATGCATCTCCTCCTATCGCCTCTCACGGGACTCTAAAGAGTCATTTCTCCAGTCTGTCAGAAGGCTGGGCTTGAAAGGAAAGAAACTGCCATTTATATAGTATATAAATTCCATATTCACGCCTTCAGACTTATCATTTTCTTTTACTTCTCCATCACAGAGGCAGAGGAAGTAATTTAGTGAGTGAATATGGAGAGTGTCGGCCGGTGGGAGATAAAGACGCTGGTGCCTCTTAGCCCGAGGGAGAAAAGGATGGTATTGCATTTTCAGAGAAAGGCTGTGGTTGCCACCATGAGAAGCTGCTGTTGGTTGCTAAGCCATAAACTGTTAGAGGTATTAAAACCAAATATCGCACCTCATAAGCTGTCATGTCAGAGCTGCTGGGTGATACAGAGACTATGCAACATGGTGTCAACCAACTAACTCTCATGAGATGTGTGAGCGATGGGTTGTGACGAAATTACTGATAGACCGCTTTAAGGAAGGAGTTACAGATTCACCCAATGTAAAGATGATAGAAAGCATTAATGAACGGAAATTCTCCCTAGGCAGCATGAGTAGATGTTTTTCGGGGGGGGGTTATGCTTATGCAGAAGCTGCCTGATTTAACTTCATGAGCATACAGAGACAACAACAAAAGTAGAGGGACTGGGGGGGTTAATGGGAAAAAAATGGAATCTGACTCATAGTCAGTGTTGCTAGTTAGCTAAAAAAGATAGCTAATGTCTGTACAGTCACTACATCAGTTGTTCGTCACAAAAAAACACACAAAAACATGGAGTGTTATACCAATTCACCTTGTAAATGTATGTAGGTAGAGGGTAAATAAGCTGCATTCAGACCAAATGAAAAGCAATTTCTTACCAAGGTCAATGTGGACAATGAGACTATTTGCATAGGCCACATTTATTCGGACTACACGAACAGGTACTGTAATGTAACAACTGTACAGGTGTCAGCCCAGACTTTGAACTCCAGTTCTTTCTGTTTTTTTCCTCCAGTTTCTCTCTGTTTTCTTCTGGTCTCTGCACTTCCCTATCGTGCATCTTTATTATGCTCACGCTGAAGCATTAATAACTCGCACGGATGTTCTTCGCTTCAATTTGCGCCTTCTAGAGCAAATCCATATCTGTTCTTGTTTAATCATGTCTTTCTGTTCTGAAGTATAGTGTAAAATCAAAGAAGAGAATGAAATAGTACTTACAGGTCCTATACTGTAGGACTGTTTTTAAAAAACAAACTCCTCATATATGATTCTTTTATGAGAGCAAATTCCTCTTTTGTTGCAGTCTGGATAGTGCTGCCAAAAAGCTATAGAGTATTGCCGAGGAGAGAGCCTTGCCCATAATTGATCTGATATGAGGCGATGGGCCTGTGTGTGCCTCTGTTGTTCTAACTGCGAGATAATCATGATCCATTTCCCAGTCGGCCATCCAGGGCCAAGATGTTGCATCCTAATATAATCCATCGAGCTGCGTTTTGTCTGCTCAGATAAGTGCTGTAATTAATTATATTAGAGGGGGAAACTTCATTAGCTAGCTGAAGTCCCAGCTTCAGTACACCTCAGCCTGTGAAACCCATGTATAAACAGCTCACAAGCATAACTACAGAAATGTTCACTTACACTTACACTTGATTACTTTCCTGTCAGTGTTCATTGACATGACTATGTTCATGGACCCCAAAGGAAAATATGAGTTATTGTCAAATGCGCTGAGTTAGGATTTAAGCTGACAACCGTTATGAAAGAACAAGTATGGCACAACTTAAGACTAAATATATTTAAAACCGAGACTTGTTTCAAGGTACCATAATAAATATATTTCTGCAATTCTGGGGACTCCTGTCTCCTTCTCAGATTGCTTTTTGCACCGAGGTTCTTGCTTTCTTTCTCCAGTTGTATGTTTTTATCAATGAAGCGACACTTCTTCAACAAGAGCTTTGACTTTTTATTGAGTGGAAAACAGAGGTGGGAGATGAAATAATAAGGAAGACGAGAAAAGAGTCACATCTTACAGATTAATGTATATAAACAGCTATTTTAACCTCATCATCGTTGTTTACTTGTGTGTGTGTGTGTGTAGCATGTGTTCTGCATTGCATATTTTTTATTTATTTATAACTCCAACTCCACAGAGGGACAGAAACCATATACATAATGTCACATGCTGTACATAAAATGTCCCATCGGATCAGCAGAATGTTATGAAGTGAGGACCAAGAGATGGGCTGACTGCAAGAGGGTTGGGAAGGAAAAACATACATATGGGGTATTTGACTGACATCTCCTTAAACGTTGTTAGTGACTTACTCTGCTGTCATTTTTTTATTGCTCCATAGAGTTTTGTGAGATCACATAATTCCAGCTGCAACTGATAAGCGGTCAAGAGGTAATCGAAAACTGTGTGGTTTTGCAGGGACTTAACGAACCTGTTTAATGGTGGACACAGGAAAAACACAGTTGAAACAAATTTTGTCATTGATGGCTCAGTTTCTACCCATATTTACTTGCAGATGAAGTAGCAGCAGATGCAGCAGATATCAGTATAAATAACCCGCAGAATGAAATTAATGTCATATCATGCAGCACACACCTGAAGACCACAATAAAATAAATAAAAAGAAGATAATATACACACACACACACACACACACACACACACACACACACACACATACATTTAGCTGACACTTTTATCCAAAGCGACTTACAATTGCTATTTATCTCAGAGGCTGCACGCCTCCGGAGCAACTACGGGTTAACTGTCCACTGCCATACACACACACCAAAACACACAGACATATTGGCAGAGATCATAAACTTACTTTAAATATAAAGACGCGGTCTCGACCCGCAAGAGCAAACAGCACGCTAATGCAGCCAACTTAACAATTACTGCAACCTGATGAACTCACATGACACAGGGCTTTGTTCTGCACACACTACATTAATGACACGAGTACACAAGACAGATCAACAGCTGGACTTGCAGAATCAATAAAATATTCAGCCGGCAGCTCCACACTCAGCCGAACAGCAGAGCTATCCTTGTTGCTTATTCAGAGGAGCAGCGGCTTGTTTGTCCATAATGAGCTTCCTCATTAAGGTATGGAGGGACGGATGGGGAGAAGGAGTGTGTGTCAGAGGGCAGGTGTGTGTGTGTGTGTTGGGAGGAGAAACATGCTGCTGATAGGAGGGTTTGGTGTGTGCACTGTGCGTTTGTGCTGTGTCTGTTGGTGTACCAGCAGCATTTGGCAACTCAAGAGTGCGGAGGTGATTAGAATAAGAAAAGAATCAAAACCATCATCCTGCGGCCCGCGTTGTCTCTGTAAATGCTCAGCTGTTTCCTTACTCTTCTCATGATAGATGGAAATCACACAAACTAAATCGAACACAAAAATGTGATTAGTTTAGAGCCGCGACAACCGATTTATTTTAAATAATCTCTGTTTTTTTTAGATGTATGTAGAAAATGTCAAAAAATAAAAGTGAAAAATGCCTGAGCCAAAAGTTTTTAAATTAACAGTTTTGTCTGGCAAACTGTCCAAAACCCTAACCTCACTCACCTTTAACTTCATTCAACTTAAATAAAATCCTCTGCAATCACTGCAGCACTAGTTTAGTTCAGTTTCTAGTTTCAGATTTTAGTGTATTCGTGTAATATTTAATATAACATGCAAGTATTTTCTTTTTCTATTCATCTCGTTGAGAGTCCTTATCTTGCTGTGTTTTTGTGATTGATGGGACTTGGCTACTGTAACAAGACAACTCCTTATTGGGAATAACAAAACCCATCCTAAAACAGCGTTCCTTTTTGTCACCTCAACTTTGAATGCTAATTAGATATTTGTGTAAATTATAAACACAAATGGCAGAAAGTGCTGACAGATGATGACAATCACTCAATCAAACTGTCTGTTGCATTCCTCAAATCATTGTAATCATCTGTTTGGTTTCATGTAATCTTTCTGATCTGATTCCACCTCTCATTCTCATTCTCTCTTTGTTTACATGTATCTCTCTTTGTTTCACTGACTGCACTATCTACCCCCCCCTCCCCGTCGATCCTGACAGTCAGTCTTTTGGGACGATGTAGGGGTTGAACGAAAAGGCGGGGAGTCCGGCTGCGTGGAGGAATTGATCGTTGAGCGGTGAGAAGAGAAGAGACTAACTGGGGCTACAGAGAGAGAACTACTCTTGCCCCGCTGGGGGAGCGCTTAGACTCCTGTCCTGCTGAAATCCAGCACAGACAAAAACACACCTGCTTAAACACACAAACACTACCTTGAAGGACAGGGCATGGGCAGAGTAGAGAATGTGGTCAGGATTAACAGCAAAAAACAGCAGAAACATCAAGCCACAAACTATGTTGTTGTTTCCCCCCTCACATTTACAATCCCTGAGCTAATATACAATGCAGGTTTACCCCAGCTTGGGACCAAAAAAAACAAACAAAAAACACTGCCACACTTCAAGGTCAGAAAACTATAGAACAGTAATCCAATGAGAAAGTCAGACATGTCCTACACAGGTATAAACAAACAGGTCAGAGGTCAAACCATCAGGGGACAGGCAGAAGCCGCTAAAATCTCCAATCACATTTTCTGATGAGCTGAAAGTAGGCTAGCTAGGTCTGTAAGGGATTCCAGGGCTATCTATAGTGTGGAATGATAACCCACTATGCAATAAACTCACTATTCCAGGAGGTTTTACAGGATGGATTTCATGAGGGAAATTAGTCATTCTAACAACCACTTTATCTACTTTTGCCCTCTGAAGACTTTCCCTTTTTTGACTAAGCCCCTTACTCCTCCTCTCTGTTACTTCAACATATGCAAAATTCTTATTATTATTTTATGTTTTCCATTAAGCAAAGAAAACTGTCAAAACATTTTTTTCCCCGGTATACCTAATCCCCCAGGCTTCAAATACCGCAGATCTAAGCTCCTATACTCCTCCCACAGGCCCTTTAGAGAATTCCCTTACTGACTTCTCCATTTTTAAATGATTTACTTCTTATTTCTATAAATTGTTGGATTCCTAAATTGAGCATAGAGCCGATCCCCATTCAGTCAGCTTAGGGGAGGGATCTGGTGCAGGCTGTGGACTTGCTCGTAGCACTAATTCTCCAGCCACTGACTCCACGCTTTGCCCCACCAACAAGTGCAGTGACTTAGAAAACACACAACACAGCAGTTATAATTAACGAAGCCACGTTAATCAGCCGCGAGCATCAGAGTGACGCGAGTGTTGATGGATATGTATATTAGACACACGCGTCAGCTATTTAAGGCCTGTGTTTTGACATTGAGGGGTTTCATGCATGGGCTCTGCGGTTTGTTTTACTGTAACCACGATCTTTCCCTAACATTAACCAACTCTGAATTTTTAAAAACCTTGAATGTATAATCAGTGGTTTTGCTGAATAATCACATATCAACATGCTTGTCTGATGACGGGTTTTGGTTTGCAACAGGTATTGTATAAGGAGTCATAAAAATGATTTTCTGAAAAAGAAAGTGGTTTCAATGGATTTTTCAAGACATTCACTAGCAAAATGAAATGCAGCAGCAGCCTCGTCTGAATTCACATCATTTAACTCAAAATAATCCCAAATGGGACTCATTTTCTCGCTGTTGTCAGCGGGAGGAGAGCTGTTTTGGTATGTTAAACTGAAGCATTATGGGGCAAATGAAAGCAAGAAAAAGAAGAAATATTTACTCTCAAGAGATGCCCAGAATTTGTTTATATCCTGACAACTGGTTAAAACGTATTATTGGCATTGTGTTTGAATAATTCAATTTAATATGGAAGACACGTGAGGACACAGAATATTTCAATGCAAGAGTTTGGAGATGGCTCATTTCTGGACTCTGACAGTTCTAGGAATCTTTAGCATGGTTGGTGAATCCCTGTGGGAAGCAGCCCAGGGGACACTGGGACTTCAGAACTGACAAGAGTGCACATAGGGACACCTATGTGTGCCACCTTGACAGGTCACAGCTCTGTTGTCTACTCCCTAGATGTGGATGTCAGGTGTTTACCAGAAAAAGTCCCACTGGATTTAGATGGGCATGTGCAGCACAGTATATAGAATGTGTGTCAGCATATAGAATAAACGTTTGAAAAGGATAAATAATTCAACACACGAAAATAAAAATAAAAATAAAAAGAATTTCAAACACGGAACAACAGGAAACAGCTGCCCAGGACCACCAATTGAGAGTCTTGTGTGTGAAAGCACAAGTGCGTTTTAACCTGTTCTTTTCCCCTGTCAGGCCTGATCTTGGTGTTTTTTTGGTTCGCAGATTTGCCCACATACTGCATGGCTCAATTAGCTACTGTGAAAGGAGGTCATTAAAAACACAGACTTTGTGAGGCCAGTCGCTGCCGCTTGGCTTACAAACCCTGACTCAGACACACAATGCAGAAGAAGTTTTAGATGTCGACAGTCTACCTGTGACAACAGAGGAAAGAAAAGAAAAGCGGAAGAAAAGAAAAGGGAAGACAAAATCATAGCCGGTGTTGATTGACTTGTTTCCCATAGCATGTTGCATATTGCCACCCAGCACCAACTTAAACAAGTAGGCAGCGGGGTTGTGACGGTGTCATTATGCTGCACGAGGGCGTGTTGCCACAGATGCACAGTCCAGCCCTCAGGGTAAAACAGTGTGTGAAAAGCGCTTTCTTACCAAATAATTGCCATTCAGTCAATGTGTGAACTGTTGCGTGGTCCCTTTCACATCTTTTCTGTTGCTTCTTTGTACTGCCTCTTCTACCTCTTGTACAAGAAATCCAAAGACAATTTGAAATGAAAGTCTCTTTTTGATGTCACTGAACATAGAGTGCACATTTTGTCTCTTTGCAAACAGTATGAACAAGTGCATCCTCAGGAATATTTACAAATAATTCTCTCTTTAGCACTGCCAAAGTTTCTCTTTCTGTCTCCTTCCAGTTGGCTGACCCCCAGCTGTCTCATGACTCATCCTGTCTATCTGATGTGATGCTGCATTAGCCTCACTGCTGCATTTGGATGATGGCATGTCATGCCCTCTATGCTGCATTACATCTGACTCTGGAGCGGTCCATTAAGTCTTAATGTCTCTTACATCATATGTAATGTGAATCTAGCAATGCACATCAGTATCTGACTGTATCATCAGTGGCCTGTTTTACACCTGTGATTCTTGCAGACAACTCTCATTAAAATCATTTAATACAAAAATGACTACCACAATGTGGAGTAATGCTCATCCCATTTCTCTCATCAGGTAGGGGTCAAAAAGTTGTGGGGGTCAGTTTGCAAATGTTTTTAATGTCTCGCCAGAAAGAACAAGACAGATGAAAATTAAGTGATGGCCACTTATCCACAAGTCACATATGAAGTTCCTAAGAGATAAATAAAGTTATTTGAATTTAACTGAATTGAAGACCCAGAGATGAGACATTATATTCTATTTCTGGCAATCATTCCTATTGGTTATTATCACATTAATATTATTGATCAGCACAACTAAAAAAAAACGTAAGTTTCCTCAAAGCAAATAAACTAAAAAAAATACTTATTCCCCCATTTTATCACAGCCCTTTATTTAGACGTAAAAACATTTAGAGCAGCTTTATTTCAGCTGGATCATATGACTACTTGTATGTGAAAGGGGTCACTTGTAGTGATGGACCTACGATAATCGAAGTTCCCCTCCGGATTCTCTTTACTTCATCTCCATATCTAAAAACTTTGACCTACAAGCTACCAAAATCACACATAGTGGGTTTAATCAAGGCAACAGCTTTAACACTACCCACTTGACGCCAGAATTTATTTACAATTATATTAGACAATGTATTATTTTTGTTTTCATTTGCTTTCAAGCTGATACTAAGTGGAGCTTATTAATTGGTCTGTAGACCATAAAAGAGGTATAAATTCAGATATGATGTAAGTATGATGCAAATTAGCGTTAACAGGCATAAACGAGAAACCAGTGCTTGCAAAACGTTCCTAGGTATGATTGAATATGCACAAATAGGTTTTGGGGAATTCATTGGCTATCTTGGCTGCAGTCTGGAAAGAAGCGGTGTGGGGTGACAATCGGCGTTAAGAGGTTAAAATCTCTTCAAGAGTGCTTCTGGCCATTTTCAACGGACTTCCTATTTCAAGCAGGTTTACATTAGAAATGATTTTGATGTGGGTCTTCATCTCAGTTCCCTCAGCGTGGTTTTGGTTTTGACCCTGTTCACTTATTGAATGTCACCACTGTCACTAGACCCGTGAAATCACATCAAATTCACACACAGCACGTGTACTCTCGCAGTGACACGCTACTGTCTCATGATAGATATATTCAAGGTGACCAGCTTACTAGACTTGATTAGACCAGGAATGAACAGTCCAAAACATAATAAAATTACAATGAAAATAAGCAAATCCACACATTCATGAAGCTGGAACCAGAGAAAAGACAACAATAACTGGCTTAAACAATTTATTTATTCTGCCAATTTGGTAGCCGTTTAAGTAAAATAACTACTACTCTGACACATGTGACTTAGAGAACAAAATGGACTCAAGAAAGAAACAAAGAAAAAAGAAACAGAAATCAAGGAAGATAATCAGAGATTATAATTTCGTAACAATTGTTCAGGATTTCATGACTTTTTGTCAGGAATGTATCCTAATGACTGAATGGAGAAGGAGAATGAAAAGATAAATGAAAGTGGAAAAAAACAATAAATTTTCCACAAGCACTTGTAAAATGTGATCTATTCTGCCACAGTAATCTCTTAATACCTTTGTAAAACCTGTACGGTGTGATATTAATGATGGCCCAGAGACATGAGCACTGATCCACACGGGCACGAGTTGTAATAGCAGCGGGTAATGAAGCTGAAAGGTGTCTGCATCAAACACGACTCCAACTCATTTCTCTGCGGATTCACTTTGTGTCCTCCACTTTTAGATTATATTAGCATCCATTAATGACCCAAACCATACTGCAGCAGTCAGGGCCTCTTTTGTCCCCACTGTGTGATGATATTCATGCTGTCACCTTCGCTTTGATTAAAGATCAAATCAAAAACGGGCCTCTTCAATAAATTCACACCGGGTAAAAATATTGTCTTCTCCTGTGAGGGAAGACGGATTCAAACAAATGAGAGCTTCTAAATGTGTCAGAGACGGCAGACAAAAATGTCTCCGAGCATCAAATGTCTTTGGTGGAGCTGCTCAGTAGAAAGGTACCCTGGAGAGGCTGTTTGACTGACTTATGGAGATTAATCTTCTTCAGACTGATACTTAGAAAGGAAGAGCAGGTGAGACTTGGACTTGTATTGGGAATGGGGAACCGGGGCTTATCAATGATCTATAATGGATCAATGGAAGAAGAAAAGAGGAAAAGATGGGGTACAAAGATAAAGACAAGAAAAAGAAGCATGATGATTGAAGATTATAAAGTGCCTTTCTCTCAGATTTAAAGGACCATATAGTGGCTTTGCATTTCATGGTATGAACTACAAATTGTAAATGCTGCCCTCAAGGCACACTGTAAAGTTTTAGATTGGTAACCTAGCGTCTAGGCCGCCATTAGTTGCCACTTGTTTTAATACCCTATAAAATCAACATGCAGACCTGAAGCCTAGGGAAGAGTAATATGCCATCACAGTGAGCATTTAGTCATCTTCATTTTTTGGCAAAGTCACAGTGCTTTACTGCCGCATGGTAAAGCAGTTGCAAGCATGAATCATATTGAAAACTCATTCTCCATCTATTACCACATCGGTCCAAACATGAGACATTTTCTGTTCTTTTTTTTCTTTTTTTTTTCGAGAGTCGTATCATATTCGAGGACTAGACATTTGCTTATTCAAAGCTGATTTTTTTTTTCTCCAATGGAGAGAGTGCCAGTCTAACACACAGAGAGAGTGTTGTGTTGTGTGTTTGTAGAGTAAAAGTAGTAAATGTTTTAAATTTCTCTTAGGTAGTTGGTGAGCCCTAAAAGTGTTTAGTTAAGCCAAGCGTTACCTACACTCACCTTCCTACATCTTTATTGCAGACACACACTGGGAACCGAATCGTCTGTAAAGCTGTCACAGAATGTCACAACAAGGAAACGTCCAAGAGTCTGACGTGCAAGTATGTGACTATTAGACAAGCCGCAGAAATGTGGGATTTCCGGAAGGAAAATCTACGTTTCACTTATGTCATCTTAGGACCATATTATCTTTAAACTCATGGGAGCTTGAGGAATATTCGTTAGGTGTTTAGTATATTTTTCCAACAACAGATGTTGGAAAATGCTGGTTGTTGTTTATTTGAGGTAGTGCAATATGTTCACGCTGTTTCATTTTTTTGTGTCAAATGCAGAGCTATTGATTTTTTTTTCCACTCAAGTGACTGTCTATTAAAAGCCAGAAAACTGTGATAACTAAATATTTAGTGATCAAAATTATTGTGAATTTTGATCCGTCAATCTATTAATCGACTAATCGATTATTCGATTGATCTTTCTGCACTACATTCATGAGCAATTAAGTTTAGACCTAGAGAACAAAACATTGTGATGTTCTTGAAGGGGGCTGCCAACTTAAACCTTGTATGCTGAAGTGTCCTTGAATGCATCAGGGAGAGGTTTCAAATAGTCTCTGCTTGTCTAATGATAATGTATTTTTGATTAAAAAGATCCTACATTTGCTGAATAGATGACACAGTGTTAACATGATAATTATTATTATCATGTTAACACTGTGTCACCGTATTATTATTGGTTTGTAATGACAGTAGCTAAGTGATTCAAAAGCCACTGACCATTCGGCAGCAACTAGCTGTGGCTTTAAACTGTTGCTGCTGTCTGGTAGTACACTGAAACATACAGTATCTCAATGAAATGCGGCCAAGCAATAATATCGCAGAATGTGCATGTTCGGGTATGTACTGAAAAAAGATGATACACATCCCAAATGAGGATGGCATGGTAGCTTCTGATGCGCATCACATTGATTAACATTCATCTCGGCGTGAGTCAGCAGAGACAGCAGGCAGCTTGCACTGCATCTTAGACACACAGAGAAACTGATCCGGTCGTACGCTGATGCAAGAGTGACCAAAAAAAACAAAAAAAAAACAAAGATGGAGCAGGCTGAAAGTTAAATTGCTGAGAGAATAAGAGAGAAGATGGTAGGCCCACTACAGTAGAAAGACAGATGGAAGAAAAACTAGATAGTAAAATGAAAAAGTTGGAGAAGCATTTAACCAGGCCTGCAGAGAAACAGCAGGCTAGCCACTCCATTATCGTCTGCACTGAAGCGCTAATGACTGTGAAGACGGCATCTAGCACACCTTCACACCAGGCGGAATGTGCTGCTGAACAAGCTGTGTAATAGTTACTGAGGGAGATTACAGACTTCAGGTTACAGATGGTGGATTTAAAAAAAGGGAGCAGAATCAGCACAGAATTAAACTTAAGCATTAAGTCAAATTTTGCATAAGAGCCAACTCTTATATTGGCAGGGTGGAGCTATTACACAGCTGGTGTAATACAACAGACACTTTTCCTACCATATACTGTACTTTTATTCTGGGGCTGTTTTTAATGGTTTGGTGTGAAACCTTTAGTTCCAATTGAGAAAAATCTTAATGCTACACCATACCGTGCTATTCACTGCATGCTGTAACAGTGGGCATGCAACTTTGTGGCAACAGTTTGGCAAAGACCCTTTCCTTTTTCAACATGATGATTCCCCACACAAAATGAGAGGTCCATTAAGACTTGCCTTTCAGTGTTTGGTGTGGAAGCACTTGACTGTTCCAGGGTTAGGCTGACCTTAACCCCATCCAGCATCTTTAAGGTGGGGGTATGCTTGAAACAGTGTAGTCTGTGTTTATAGTTTCCGAACGGCAACACCTTAAGGGCGAGGTGAGAAACCTGCCATAATAAGGTGCATTTTCCATCCACCCATTTTATTGCAAATTTTCACAAAGTGCAGTGAAAACATGATGTAACTAAAACATGCAATTTAAATGTCCACCGAAGCTTCTGCTCCCCTTGGGAGACTAATGCGGCATTCTATTCTTCTATGATTAAAAAGCAATAAACTCATTAAACTGATGCCAAAATAACTACAATATGATGCAGATTTGTTAAACATATCAAATTATGCTTTGTCAGGTCTGTCAGCAAAGACTGCAGGGCAACAACTTGGTTTTTTTTTCTGAATGGAGTTCGGATCGATCAGGGCTATACAGCAATAGTAGAACAAATAGATGGAATAAAGTTACAGACACATGTTTTCTGAACTCACCAGGTAGTTCAACCTCCTCGCTTTCTTTTCTCCAAGTAATGTCCAGTTTTGTCCAGTTTTTATATAAATATGTAGTAGAAGTCCTCTGCGTGCCAAACGACGCTAACAGCAAAACTGGAACTGGATGTTCACTGAATCTAGCTGCTTAGAAGCTCGAGTGAAGATAAATCAAGGTTGGAATCCCACAAATTAAAGTGAAAAGCTAAATAATAAAAGCAGTTTACTCCGAGCTCCTCCCGCGAGCAAATTGGGTCGTCAGAGCATAATCTAGACCTAATACGGGTGTTTATTTGTCCAAAAGCTGGAGCACTGTTCCCTGCTCCTCTCCCCCAAGTTTAGCAGCTCTCCGCCGGCCAACAGATTTTCAATCGCCCGCTCTTGTATGTAAACTCACCGCCCTGAACGCTCGCTTCGCTTTTGGTCTGAAAGCACCATAAAAATAGCAGCAGACGGAAACATGCGGGCCAGACTTTTTCTATATGGATTTCCACTGTTTGAGATTTGACTGCCGTTCTTTTAATTATATAATATTGTTGTGGCATTTTCTGCAATGGTTTAGTGGCAAAAGAGCTGCAATGAATAATCGATTAGTTGTCAACTATTAAATTAATCAGCAACTATTTTGATAATTAATTAATCGATTTGAGTATTTTTTAAGAAAAAAAAGAAAATATTCTTATTCCAGCTTCTTAAATGTGAATATTTTTTGGTTTCTTTCCTCCTCTATGACAGTAAATTGAATATCTTTTGGTTGAAGACATCATCTTGGACTTTAGGAGACACTGACTGACATTTTTCACCATTTTCTTTTCATCATTTTACGGAACAAATCGATCAATCTATTCAATAACTGACACATTAATCAAATATAAAATCATCGTCAGTTGCAGCCCTAAATGGCACCCATATGAACAATCACACAACAAATTGTTTAGAATGATGTGTTCAACTTCTAATATTAACAGAAGTGGATGGATACAGGTGCAGACTTTTGGAAAGTCTCTCTATGAGAACAAATGAAAAATGAGAGAAGTGATTGTGTGAAGAAGAAAAAAAGAAAGCTTGAGAGAAAAAGTCAAACCCCACCTACTCCCTAACCTCCACACACCTGGGCAATTGCTTTATGAAGTGGCCGTGAATTTTAACTTGTCAGTTACCAAAAGTTGCCGAAATCACCCCCCCGTAAGGGGGTTTGCGCATTGTTCGACCATCGGAAAAGCACTTGAGTTGAAGGACCCTGAATCCTATTGGAAGAATTGGAGCCAGGCCTTATCACCAAATATCAGTGGCCAACCTCAATAAAGCTCTTGTGGTTGAATGGGAGCAAATCCCTGCAGCCACAATACTGTGGAACATGAAGTAGAGTTGCAACTAACTACAGTATTATATTCCTCATCAATTAATCTGTTAACTATTTCCCAATTAAGTGACTCATGTTTTTCTTTATACTGTCATAAGAAAAGTGAGCAGAGAGAACAGTGAACAGAGAGAAGTTGAATACAACAAAGATGTTTACATGTTTAATAATTAGTGACAAACTTCAACTGTTGGAGGGAATCCACAAACAAGGGACAACAGTCTTGTTTGTCTGAACTCTGCTCTTGTGTGTCTACGTTGTCGTCTTAGCTGCTTAATCGCCCCATTCTCTCTATTCTGCAACTGCACTCTTTAGACTCTCTCCTTTTCATCTTTGTTTCATCTCACTTTCCAGTCTCTCAGCCAACACTCATCAAACATAGACGGCCTGTTTTATGCTCCATCATTAGTTCAAACTTTCCTCCCCTCCATGTTTGTAACCGCTCTCTTCCTCGGTATCATCTCTCCCCGCCTAACCAAAACACAGTCTGACACTCGATTTGACTTGATTTAGGTGAACGCCCCAGGCCCGAGACGGACAGCTCAGAGAGCAGCTGTCGCATTTTGACTTCGCCGTAAATCTATTATTGGTACATTCAATTAATGCAGTGTAGAGAGAGCAATGTCGCGCAATAACATCGCTCTGTAATTAATGGAGTCATTATTTTAGGAGATAGTTCTCTCGGCAGCTGCAGATCGGTGGCTTGTACCAATTTCCAGTCGCCATGGTGATTAACATCTGAGGAACATGATCATCTAACTTTGCATATGAGTAGTGTCTTAATTAATGAGCGTAAACTGACAGTGTCCTACAGGTATACCCATTATTTTGCATAAATGCATTCCCACAACGGCGTGTTTAAATGATGCATTTAGAAATAAATTTACTTTTAACTACAGTTGTGCATGACTAAAAATCTGAAAAATGTGCCTATGGGCTATTTGTTTTTGGGAGAGCCTTGCAGTTTTTGTGTGTGTGTGTGTGAGTGTGAGTGTGTGCATGTGTGTGTGCCTGAAGCATATAGAGTAGCCTTTTTCCCCAGACTAGGCCATGTGTCAGCAAGAGGAGGGATTTTGGATTTGCTATTGCTGACATGGTTTCATATCTCAGGGCACGAAAAAACCTGAGAAACTGAGTCCCAAGCCTCTCGTAACACAGAGCTAGGAACAAATTGGCCCTCAATCAAAGTTTGATGCTATTTTAAGCATCAAAAAGACTGTCCCCTCAATCAGGATCAGGTTTATATGGCAGATCATATTGTTCATGGCTGTGTATGTTTAATTGGACAAACAGTTCCCAGTCCCTGACTCTCAAGGATTTGCCGGGAAAAGAAATGTGTGTTTATTTGTAATGTGTGTTGGGAGAAATCAGTGGAAGGTACAGCACAAAGGAAATAAGAGATGAAAATCAGAAAAGGCATTACATTTGGACGGTTGCCTCACAGCAAGAAGGTCATGGGTTCAAACCCCGGCTGCCCTGGCCTATCTGTGTGGCTTACTTGAAGATTGATTTTCTCCAGCTATATTCTGCCACATTTTTTTTTATTTGTGACTTGCTGCTAATCTTTAAAGCAATGGCTTCGTGTTAAAGAGATCTTAATCCCTGAATGCTTTCAGCATAATCTCCAAAAACATGCTATTGACTAAGGCCATTACTGTTACTGGTGTGACAGTTTAATCTTTATGTTTTTTTTCTATCTTGGTAATATACACAAACAGAGAAAAACATTACACACTTACAGAAACAATCACAGACACACACAAACTCAATGGTCCATTATCATCATCGCATGCACACAAAACATCATCTCCTTTTAAATAAATGTGCAACAAAGCAAATAACCCCAGCAAATCAATTAGTGTGCTGTGCTGTGTAACTGTGTATATGAGTGTGTGTGTGTGTGTTTGAGCATTTCTGCACACGTTTGTTTTATTTCTGTATTACTTATTAATAGGTCACAGAGATTATTCTGGTATTACAGCTCATTTAGATGGTCATTACTCCTGAATTAACAGGAGACGAAACAGACAGTGGATGGGCAGGAGGAATCGGAGGATTAATCTAGTAGTTGCAACTGTCTATGGACGTTTTGTTGCTGGGTTTGTGGGTCGCATGTAGAATCCATTCTAGCTGCTGGGAACCAGGTGTATGCAGCTGCTGTCCTCCCTCAAGGAACAAGATACAAACTTTTCAGACCCACCTTTCAAGTCTGGGGAGAGTTTGACAATCAAAGCAGAGGTTTAAAGTATGTCTTTCAGATCAGAGATGTGACACCTAGTGAAAAATTAGATCTCTTTAAATAACCAGCTCTCATGGCTCTCAGCAAAAATGCACATGTTCTTCGGTGCAGATTAGAGGCTGGCGCCACAGCAGATAACCGTCAGGTTTATGTATTCCCCATGTGTGACAAAGGAGGCCTATTTAGAATTGCAGAAAGTGGGTTAAGAACTGATGAGGCCCAAGGCCCAATGTGAGTCACAAAGCCTGCAATCATGGTACTGTCAGCTTCGTTAGGATGAGGATGTTCTAAGGAGAAAAACACAACTCCTGTGTAAGCGCAACTACTAGAAACCAGCTGTCAAGAAACAGGCGTCACGGCAAGTGGAATGATGATGGCACATTACGGTCTCTGGGAAAACACAGGATGAGAGATGACCATCACAGTGACGAGGGCGATGAGGGCACGGTGGATCCTACGGCCCAGACCGAGCCAGCTTGTTTCCCTGGAGATAGCAAACTAAGTACGGTTGACCTCCATACTTGCTCCCTGACAAGGACATGCCCCAAGTGAGGTCATATCCCTCTCCACACCTGGGCCACTACTACAGTTTTCCCAGACATAGCTAGGGCATGAACAGTGTGTTCATACAACCATGAATACCCTAGATTATACGAAATAAATATGCATATAGAGGTACAGGAATCCAATGGGAAAAGTTATCATGTGCTGTAGGTAGGCGGAGTTTTTAAACCAATGTGAATTACCAATGTAATTTCACATTCTGGGAATGTAACCATGTTTCAATTCTTTGTTATTTATTTAACACAATATACAAAATTGCTCACTGTGTCAGTGCTAAATAAAGAATACTGTCAAAATGAACAAAAGATTCCCAATTTATGTGTAAACAATCTAACCAGTCCACATTTTGTTACTTGGCACCTTTCAATACTCAAGGCTACAGACATACATTTTGTAATTGTTGAAAAATATTGATCCCCAACCCTAAATATACAGTATGTTGCAGAGAGTAAGACATCTGTAGTTTCAGGAAAGCTCAGAAATGCAGTTTGCTCATCTGTTCATTTTATCTTGTAACTGCTAGAAGAAGCTTGTCCTTGCATTATGAATGGATTTTAACGTGTAGTAGCTGTGATATTAAAGTGATAAAAAACAACAAAAAAACAAACAAACAGGAGAAATAGACAAAACATCTAACCAGTAGCTAATCCTTTTCATAATGTCTTGATGGCACATCTGGACGGTTACTGAAAAGATTGATCCAACCCTGTTTCTTGGGCCTGTGAATTATAGCCTGCCACTGATTTCACAGACAATGGCTCCCATTCTCAGGGACAAATAAAATATATAAATAAAATAAATGGAAACAAATGCTACCAGTGTGCTGTGTTTAAGCCTGAGGTTATTACTTCACAGGGAGATATATTTCTGTTCATCCTTACCCGGGAGGAGCATCACAAATCACTATCCCATATGTGGCAACAAATAAAGAGCCAACACAAATTCATTCATGCACACGCTCATATCGGAGACCTGCTCCATGTCCCCATAATCTCCAAGATCCCAGGGTGTCCAATCTAATCAGTATTTAAGTGATGGACTTAATAAACATGGCTCCAAAGCACACAAGAGCTGAAAGACAAAAGGGGTTTGAAGCTGTGCAGTGAAAACCAAAGCTGCCTGAACAAACGACTGCATAATAGAGGTGGAAATAGCCACCGTGACGTCACCTATTGGTTTGTAGACTACCATGTTGCCACCAGCAACCAGCAGGTGGTCATAATGTTATGGCTGATTGATGCATGTGATGAGTAAAAGAGACTGCGCACACACATATAAAATGGAAGAAAGGATAGCCATGAGAATCAGGGTGCTTTAGAGGCATTTTGAGTGTGACTGAAACAGACCAAACAAGTGCATACACGCGTGTATAAGTCTTTGTGTTCAATATGCACATGCATGCATCTGTACATCAGTCTATGTACATGTGCTCATCTTTACGTATACTTGTGAGCCCATGGAGTCTCATCAGGCAGAGCAAATGTTGTCCAGGGGGCGGAACACCATTGAGACACCTGTCACTCCACTTTGTCCCACTATTGTTTCCACACCAAAAACAAGTCTTGTTTTGGCTTAAGGCTAAAGTCAAACTTCTCTCAAACCCTGCCACCCTGCTCTAACCTCCCTCACAGCAGAGAACCCGAGAGGGATCCCAGCTGATGACTTGTTGGAAATGTTAAAGACAGCTAAATTAGGATCTGTAACTAGCAATTTACAGGGGCTGGTGTTAGTGGATATATCTGACAGTTCACTGTCTACCCAAGAGGGCCTTACTTTAATCAGCACCCGTCTTTCCTTGTCTTGAATGACCTCAGAGACTTGCACCCGCTGAGGGTGGCAGGCTCTGAGAATCCCCAAAGGTTTATCATCTGTGGTCTGCTCAAGAAAGACTGACAGGCTGTGTGAAGGGCGCTTATTTCTAGCGTCTAGAAGTTCAAAGTCAAGGATTATGGGAATCAGCACAAATACATACATTAATATTAAAAATGTTGTTTTCTTTTGTATAGTACATGTTTAATTTTTTAGGTAGCGGCATGGCCACCAGTCCACCAATCAGTCCACCAATTTTGTCCAGTGTGAACTACTGAATCGATTGTCATGAAAGTTTGTCCACACTTTCATGTTCCCCAAGCGACACCTTGACTTTCCCTCAAGCACCGCTATGAGGTTGGCATTTGTAATAGTTGTTGTAGTTGTCTGAGCAACATTTGTAAGGATATTCATTAAATTTGGCACCGACATTCATGTTCCCGTTAGGATGAGTTGTAATGCATTAAGTGATCCTCGTCTTTTCAGCAAATTTTAGTTTGTCCAATACTTTCTGGTGTACAACCTAATACTTGCAAAACTTTAATTAATAATTACCTAATGATAGTATGCTGACATTAACATTTAGCACCACTGTGCTTAATGTACAGCATCACAGAGGCTGTAGAGGCCTTTGCACAGCAGGTCTCTATTTTTCCTATGCATTTTGTGTTTTATTATTTATTTTTTTATTAATCCTTTTGTTGCAAAAAAATCCATTTGTTGTTGTTGTCTCTAGCTCCTGGCGCTGCTACTGCGCTGTTACAAGTTAAATAATTTAAAACAAAACATTGTCTTAATGACACTTCATAGTATTATTGTATCATTTTGTGTATGTTTCTTTAAATGAACACGATTTTTATTAAAATAGATCTGGTTTAAATTCACAGTTCCACTAATTTTCAGATTGTTATTTTGTAAAGCTATTGTCACATGTGTAAATGGAAACGGTAATAGTGTTTAAGTGGACCCCTCATCCCTCATTATACAAAAGTACCATTTATAACAGTATAGAAATAAAGCAATTCATTGCAAGAACTCTTTTGCTCAGAACTCAAGAACAGCTTTTTAATAATTAATAACCATTACAACGTTATGTGAAAGTGAGAACAAATCCTTTTTTGGGCTCATTAAAAAGGTCCACCTGCCAGCCTGTGATTAGCATTATGTGTACTAATTGTCTGGAGTTGCAGGTAAATACAGCAGCATAGCCTTTGCCATCCGCTTCTAGTCTCATTATCCCACAGCATTAGAAGGCCAATTACAGGACATTACCTTGACAGCAGGATAGCCAAATCCCCTCCACTGTTAGATTACACATGAAACTACCGACCGGCTAGCTTCAAAGGACACACACACAGGAGGGTAGATAGATGCTATTAGTAAGATGGCCCCAGCCCATTAGCTTTGTTAGGCATGAAAACACATTGACAACATCTTAACTGATGAAAGAACTATCTGCGTATGGAGTAAATTAGCTCTCCTGGAAATAGTGCTGGAAATATGACAGCTATTGATATCTTAACTTTAGTACTCTCTGATGGGAATGTGGTAACAAGCTGTGGGTGACGTCAAGATTTCTATTAAGAATCTTGTGTTTCGTTCAGTGCTGAGGATTCACAGACAAAACCCACACTTGACTGCAGTAGTAAGTAACAGTAAGTGCTACAGTAAGCAAACAGCTAATGTTTTGCAGCTCGACCAGAGATGACCACACACATAAAAAAAGGGCACTGATGATGGGAGCGGTCATTCATGGTGACCGAGCTCTTCATTAAATCAGCAGTTCCAGGAATAGATGGAGTGGGGGGAGGTGAACAAAGGACGGAGGTCGAGGCAGAGAGGAGAGGGGGAGAGAGAGAGAGAGAGTAGTCACGTCCCCTGGGAGCAGTATTAACAGACAGATGAGATGAACAAAGAACACGGCAGCTCTGGTCAGGTGAGGTCATGATGAGGACAACAAAGACATCCTCCGGCATGACACTGCTGCACATTTTGAAGTCTACCTTAAAGACTGACTGAAATCTAGCCTTTGTACGTTAAACCTCAAAGCTTAGAGCAGCCCGCCTGATGAGTTACAAGGTGGCTACGTGTGATTTTGGCTTTCATAAAGTTTGATTTCACCCCAAGCTTCCTTTTGATTTTCTTGGTTTAGTGTTGTTAAACCCATTATTTTATTCAGGTCAGGCATTTTTGTTTTATTTTATATTTTACTATTGTCAAAGGAGAGTATCAATACTTTTTTGAGAAATAGTATAATTAAGTTAAGTAATACAGGCTCTGCTGGGAATTGTGGAGTTATGGCTAACCGGCTATAAAAAATAAAAAAAAACACAAAAACTTTCTATTGTATCTTTCTGAGCCAGATGATTTAAGATATCTTTTTTTTGGAAGTTTATCCAAGTATAGTCACGGGGAGTGGTAAAGTCTGTCAAGGTTTGGCACATTTGTTGTTTTTATGTGAGAAATTTACAATACATGCATAAGTGCATGTACCAAAAACTCTACATTATTGCAAACTGATTTATGGTCCCACGAGACAGCTCAAACAAACCATGAAAACATGCAGGCAGTACAGACATTTATGAAATGGTAAGCTAATGAATTACACTAAAACTAACTTAAAGAAATTGACAAAAACTAATTAAAAATAATATACTTTTTCAAAAACTAACACCGGATGACGGGCTCAGCATGTACAGTATGTACAAATTCTTTTGCAGTTATATGACTGGCTGAGCTAACAGACGGGTTTTCACACTAAACTTAACCCAAATCTGAAAGCATTGTTAGAACAGTCTTAGTCGCAGGCTAAGGAAGCTTTCACAATGGCATATTACTAGCACATTTCAAAGTGGACTAATCCTGACTTTGGTTTATGGCTGGCTGGCCCCGCTGTAAACTCAGAGTGTGCAGGGTTATTCCCTGAAAATCAAGTAAACACAGGGCTAAAAAGTGCCAGCGTTAAACAGGGCTTAAGTAAACAGAATGTGAAGATAAATATAAATACTGGTTGTGTGTTCCAACAGACATTTAACCCAGGGCTAGTAGAAGTGCAGGGTAAATCATATGATCCTGAGTAAATTAATCCAGGGTTAACAATGTGCGTGAGAAATGGGGCTAATTCAAGATATGCACTGTGAAAAGCCAGAGAGTCCACCTAGGGTGCTTTAATGGATTTCTGTTCTAATTTAAGACAGCCATCTTGTACAAGTCAACATGGATATTTCTTAAACCTTTACAATAGATAACAACATTACAAATTGCCAGCTTAGCTGGTAAGACCATTACTGCTACCAACATGAGTGCACACGTGTGCCCCCTGCATAACAATGCCTCTCCGTGTTCGACCACAGTCATATTTGTACTGTCAGATTTTATCAGTGATCTATGATGCGCTTTAGATGCATCCACTCTAGCATTTTAAAAAATCTTGCCGCCTGCTTTCTCCGCTGTCTGTCCACAGTCACGGATCAGTAGTGCCATAAATGAGCTCTGATCATCCCTGATATAAATATGCTCCGGATTTTTTTCTAATTTCACAACAAACTCTGTTAAATTAATCTGCTTCGGGGCAGATAAAGTTGTATCGTCATGGATCAAGCACTGACAGAGAGGGTGTGGCCCATGCCTCTCAAGGTGCCTGTGTGCATGTGTGTGTAGTNGGGGAGGGGGGCTGGGAGTCTTACTGCCTGCCTGTCAGTCCCTGATAAATGATTCCATGTGAAATATCTCCATTAAATCTGTCTTTATCAGGGATAGAAGCCCGTTCAGCCCCGCCATTAGCATTGCAATTTACGGGGACAGCTCCCAGGCTCAACCAACCAATTCCCAAGTGAACTCGGCCAATTCAGGCCAGATTAGTTGAAATTAGGCAGGGCAGGTTTTTATAATGTGTCTGATGATTACTGCAAAATTGAGATATCTTTGGTTTTCTCCCCATTGCACACACTTTGCTGCTCTTTTGTAGCTTAAACCGATGTCCCACTGTGGCATTTTCTTTTCTTTTTTCTTGTTTGTGGTGTCTCAGAGCACAACAGATTAACAGCTCACATCTGCTACTGATGCTGCTATGTCAGCATTGTAGATAGAGGATATTACCCTAATAGAAATGCTTTAAATAAGAACCCAGGGTTAACATTGTTGAAATGGACTCAGCAATTTCTTTTAAAAAATCACCTCGATCTTGTTTTTTTTCCCATTCTTCTTGAAAGAATCTCTCTGCCAGCTCTCATGCACAACTGGAAAGATGTCAGAAAAAAAAGAAGACAAAAACATATATGCCGCCTCCCCAACCAGCATCCTTAGAAAACAACCCAAAGCTTTTGTTGATTTTGAATTCATTTGTGTCAAGAACAACCCACCGGAGACTTTCTCTATGGGGGTGACGCTTTGTGCATCTAAGACAAAACACGTGTATGTGTGTGAGAGAGTGAGAGGGTGTGGTTTCTTCAGCCTTGTCTCATCTTGTCTGCACTGTTTTCCAAATTCACATCTCCCTGCTCGTCTCTGGCTGTCTCTAGAAGTATATTTTCATTCACATAAATGATGTTTAAGTTCAGGGTGAAAGACATTTGTGGTTATCAGACATTGATGCAGTTGTGGAGGGCCAGCCGGAGATGTTAGGATGAAGCTTGTGCACCTGCTGAGAGATTCCACAACGACCTGTGCATATATGTTTTTAAAAAATGAATCTCCCAGACCCTTGTGGCTTTTTAGAAAGCCAAAGAAGTGAAAGAAAATGGACTCATAAATGAGGCCACATACATGTAAAAACGAGAGTAAAAAAGAGGTGGAGACTCATTATCTATCTGCAGCTGGAGGTACGGGCCTTATCAAGCCCCAGATGATGCCAAAAAGGGTCCAGCAAGCTGTGAGAAATGGTTGGTCTTAAAATGGAAAGACAGTAAGGTCTTGGTACAGTTAAGAATTCCCTTCACCAAGAGGGGGCGAGTACAAAACAGCAAAGGTCAGAGGATGTATAAATAGCAAAGCCCCCTTCCCATACAGGAAGAGTGAGCAAATGAGGCAAAGGCAACATCCTGTTCAGCTTCATGTTAAAAAGCCCAAAGAATTGGAAATAAGTTGCCCCAAAACATCTACTTTCCCTGCAGAGCTTTTCCTCATGTGCAGCACTTTCATGTGAGATGACATGTACACAGTGCTAAAAAAACACTCAGATGTCGGCTGGATGAGCGATTGCACACACTGCAAGTGTGTGTGTCTTTGGTGAGTTTGTGTACGTGTGTCATACAAGGTGGTGGTCTCAGCCACGGGGTGGAGGTTGTACTTATTGGAGTATATATCTTCCAGTCATACAGAAAAGAGGGTGCTATCAAGGTCAGGAGCCTGGGGTAGAGGGAGATGGAGAAGTTAAAAGAAGGAGGGCAAGAAGAGGAGGAAACTGTAATATAAATTTGCGGTGGTCTGAGACATGCGCTGTCTCTTTGTCTCTCGTCACTGTCACTGAGGTTTGAGTCACCGTCCTCTGCAGCGCCCAACATCCTCAGTGAGAAAGAACTGCTCCTAGCAATCACCCTGCAACAGCAGATAGCAACTGACATTATTAACACCTCGACTCCACAGCATATCAGCATGCAAATGTAACTAATCCATATCCCACTACTGAAGCACTGCCATGATTAGAAAACACTCTGACTGAGTGATGAGGGTTTTTAAGGTCAACATAATTCTCAATTTAATATAATTTTAATGTGTCTCAGTTTAGATGTTTGGTAAAGTTTTGGTAGGAAAGGGGAAAAAATGTCAAATGTTTTTGCCAATCTAAAGTTGCTGTATGAGCGATGGGAGCTGCCATTAAAAGAAAAATGTATTAGAACATTACAGGGTACAGTAATAACATTACTTGAAGCTTGGGGGTTTCTTAATATTTATCCCTGTAGACCCGACATGAAAAATTTTGTATCAGCTCCCTCCACTTTATGCAGTAATTGAGTTCTTTAATTTTGAAACTCCCTACAAAGTAAAAAATGACCACCATATTGTGACTCATTATATAAAATTGTGACTCACCTATAATATGGGCCAGCAAAGTGCATATTTCTCGTTTTTCACACCAATAGCGAAGGACTCTTCATCTCTGATAAGTTTTTCAAAAGTTACTTCTAGAAGCTACAGTCAAAGCTAAGTACACTTCATAAAGAGGAAGATCAACACTGTGATAACATTATATAATGTTATCACATTGTTATCACATTGATAATAGTGGAGATTCAAATAATCTCCACTATTTAAAGAAAATGGTAATGCAGCTACGCAATGTATGCTAGCCTATAAGTAACAAGAACATGCAGAACAGAAATGCCTCAAAAAATCCAGTTTGCATGGCTCTTGGGATTTATACGCACAAGTCACAGCAGGTGTGTTAAAACGAGAAAGCAGGGAAAGAATTGACTCGGAGCAACTGCATCAACAATCAAAGCCTTACATGTTTTTAGATCGCCTTTGAAGAAACAGTGTTTAAACACAGTTCTGGTCAGCAGTTTCCGTCCATTATACTTTGGTGGTAGCAGAAGTTACAGTGGATATCTCAAAACTTTATGCAGCCAAAACTATCAGCATTACAATACTGATAGCACTAAATATCAGTACCACTTAGAAAATATTTCTTTTTGTAATTTGGCTGACACAGCGTTATTTTTTATTGTGTATTATCATGTATTTTAAGGACACCACATGTGTTTTTTAACAGCCATCTCAAAATTATTGAGTCATCATCAAAATCATCAATCAACCATAAATTAATGTCATTTTTAATGTAAAGTGCCAGTCCACTTCATTCCATACACTATTTCATTATGCATCAGTATCAAAATGCTGGCCCGCAATTTAGAGACCAAAGCAGCAACTTTGGTATGCAGGTGATTCAGAAAATGTGTCGAGGTCATATGCAGGGGTACAGAGACACCCGTCTGATCGTCTTTGGACACACAGCACCCCACATGGGTGCAGCTGCAGTGGGTCCTGACCTCTGTACACAAACCTACTTCCTGCCCTGCCTCATCATGCAGACAGATTATCTCAGCTTAGCTGACCCAGGTCGGCGCCCCATCCATCCATCTGCATATTGACTTTGCAGCAATATCTAATGATACAAAGGTTACAGTAAATACTGAAGTGGCTGTAATGTATAGACATCAGCTTTAAATGGTCCATCACCATTTGACAAGTAATTTCATAACATCGAGGCAGAGAGAAAAACACTCCCATATTCAGCTGCTGCAGTGGCTAAAAGAGAAACAGAACAAACTGTCTCGTGGATAAAGAGTCTCAGCCTGCCTCAAAAAACCCATCATAAATAAATCCTCACTCAACTATATTTTAGTAGAGCTGCACATATTATAGCAGAGCAGAGGGGAGATAAGGGAGGGAGCGAGCTATGGAGAATACATAGGAAACAGGGGAAAGGAAGGGCAACATACTCAAAAACAAGACGTTAGGACTTTGAAAAACCTGAAAGCTCTTCATTTCCCCGGGCTACATAAATCTCATTACTTTCCCTTGCATAGCCTCAGCATATAAGGTGAAATATCATTGCTTTTTGCATCAAAGTGCTGAGTAATACAAAGGTAGCAGAGCTGTTGTTCAGTACAAATGAAAATGTTTGGTTGAGCAGAGAGACTCTTTACAATGAGCCAACTTGTGGGTGTGAAAAGACCTTTTTGTTACTTACTGTAATTTTGGTAATGGTAACAAGGCGTTTTGGTCATGCTCGGAGCGTCGGTCTGAACTCAACTCAAACCTCCTAAGGGACATTTTGTTATCCGTCCAAGCCAGTTGCAGACTGGTGTTAGCTCTGATCCAGTCCATAATAATGAAATAAGTCACAGCTCTTCCTCGAAAAAAGAAAGAATTGTTGGTTTTCTAACCTAAGCTGAAGAGGGTTAAACAAGGAACTGTGTTTCTGATAATGTGAATTTCAATTCAGGCAGGAATGTGGTGAGGTCAGCTCTACACAACAACCCCCTTTCAGTTTACCATGAATGTGTTTATTGCCTCCCAAAATACTAATAATTAGCTATGCTAAATACATTGGTCTGGATTTTGTAATGAAACTGGCTTTAAAAGTCTGTAAGGGCTGTTCCGATCAGCAATTGTATCGCTTAATCGACGACTGAAGGGACGAACAACCATTTTTCATGTTTACGGTAATTTTAACTAACTCACTATCAGAACTAAGATGACATAAATACAGTCCCTAGAATCTGAAACACACTGCAGTGTTTCCCATCGATCCATCCATCCATCCATCGTCAACCGCTTATCCTGCATACAGGGTCACGGGGGGGCTGGAGCCTATCCCAGCTGACATTGGGCAAAAGCTGGGGTACACCCTGGACAAGTCGCCAGTCCATCGCAGTGCTTCCCATTCATTGATTTAATTGTGGCGACACGACACGCCGCAATTTGCTGCAACGTAACACTGCCCCCTGGCGATCAGATTGCCAATCGGTGATCTCAAGTAACCATCAGATGATTTGAAAATAGAGACGATCGCTTAGCGTCTATAGCCATGCTAGCAGCTCTGGCATAGAGGTGATTTGAGCAAAAGGCTAACGTCAGTATGTTAACATGCTCACAATGACAATGCTCACATGCTGATATTTAGCAGGCAGGTTTACCATATACACCTTAGCTTAGCCTATTCGAATGCCAACTTTTGCCACTACCACTAAGCACAAGGTACAGCTGAGGCTAACAGGAAAGTCAAGATTTTTGTAGGTGGTATTTAGCAAATAAAATCAAACTAAGCCTGAAAATCTCTATCAAATTCCGCTTAATAATTGTGAAGATATTCCACTCAAAACCAAAGATGTCAGTGTCATGGTGGTGTGAGGGAAATTCATTCATCCTTTGGAGATTGTGAAAAAGATATTTACATTTTTAACTATATTATATTCTGTAAAAAAAATGCAACTGGAAAGAGAAATAAAGGAAGCTGTAATATTGTCTTGTGCTTCCACTTCTCCTAGTAGAAAATATACAGTATAATCATTCATCAATAATCTTTTTTTCTGGTTATTTCAGTCAGTAGAGAATATCAGTGTTAAGTCCTTCTTCTTTTTGAGCTTCAGCTTCCTCCTTCCAACTGCCACATGGTGTCGTATAGCAAGTCATCAACTCCTCGTTACTGTGTCTATAAGGTCTCTATGCACCAGTAGTGGCTTACTCACACTGGTCTTTTCGTGGCCATTCATACACTGACACACACTTCAGGCTACAGACATCATCTTCTTCTCTTCTAGAGTCAAATGAAGTCGTCACACCAGCAATGTCAAAAAGTTAATGTGTGAGTTCAGGCCTGTGTGTGTTTTTGTGTTTCTATGTGAACACATGAGCGCAGCTAAATGAAGCCAAGCGACAAAATACGTATGCAGCATGTCTCTCTGTGTGGCAATGTGCTTTCCATGTTTTTGGGTCTGCAAGTGTGTGAGCCCTGTGTTTATGATCCATAGCGTCGCCCCCCCTGCCCCGGCTCTGGCTACAACTCGTGCAGCGCAGACCCCTGGGGAGCGAGATCAATGCCGGAGCTTTCACACGGAGGAGAAAGAGGAAACAACTCTCTATGGTCCATAAGACTTTCTGCACTAGAGTGATTTTCCATTTCTGGGAGCCAGGCTCAACCCACAATAGCCCAAAATGCATTTTCTTAAAAAAAAACAAAAAAACAAAGAATGATCCAGGCATTTTAGATGTCGTTAAACATCCCTCAGTGCAGCACAGAATGAGCTCAGAAACCTTTTTGAAAACAACACAACCAAGTGATATTGGAAAAGCCAGAAGGAGGTGGTGATATATTAGACTGCCAGCAGAACAGTGCAGCACAGCCACTTTCTAGAAATAAAATGTGTGTGTGGCAGAGACTTGGCTTCAGGGAAGCCCCATAGTTCCTTTAGTTGCTTCATAATGTGCCCACTACTGCTGCAATATTCAGTGGAGCAAAGTTTCCATTGTTTCCGCGTCACACTAAGTTTTCAGGATTTGGATGGTGTTCCTGGTTTCTTTTCTGACTTCAGACTTCCATTTAAAAGACTTCAAAAGCATTATTGATGATTAGCATTAACTTTAACTTAACTTATTTGACTTTAATTCCAACAGGAGGAAATGTGTTTTGCAGCAAAGCATCAGAAACATCATACAAATACACCAATCGCTAACTAATGTTTTTTTTTTAAAGTAACTATTTATGTTGATTCAACACATCCTGGTGTTGGACCATTTTGTATTTTGTTTGATTTCTAGAATATTTTGTCATTTATTTTAACTGAGACTGTCACTTTGAGAGACTTTAGAACATAACTCTTCTAGTGACAGTGAACTATGTGTGAGTGATCCATCTTTCTGCAATGAATACAATCCGGTGTGACTACTGGCTGCGTGCATGAGCCCGCACAATGCTGCAACCACATGCACAACAGCCACACTGTTCTAGTCAGGGTGGAAACATGATGTTCCGGGAAGCCTGACTGTGCCAGCAGGCTAACAAAGTCTCCACTGTGTGTGTGTGTGTGTGTGTGTGTGTGTGTGTGTGTGTGTAGGTGTGTGTGTGTGTGTGTGTGTGTGTGTGTGTGAGTGAGAGAGAGTGAGTGTGAGTTCAAAAAAACACTCCGGTCCATGCTGGAGCAGTGTTGCAGGTGTGGGCAGACGGCAATTTTACTTTGGCCTTTAAAGTTGTGCACAGCTTGGCACCTTTTGCTGCATTTTGTGAAAATCCCACTGTGCTGAACTTAGCAATAAATGTTTCTCTTTCCAAGTGGAAACTGGAGTACATAAACAACCCGCGCAAGAATTATTTCTACATCAGTGAAGGTCTGACCTGATACTGCACTGGTAGCCATCTTTGGAGGGTCTTTGCCTAAAACACTGGTTCCAAACCATTTTGGCAAGTGATCATTTAAAGCACAGCCATGTTTACTAGTTTGAAAGTCAATTTTTTATAATCGTTTGAGGCATTTTGAAATATGTATTACAAATATTCAAAATTTAGAAATATTCATTGGGTACAGCTTCTCAAATTCGGAATTTGCAGCTGTACGGTTTGAAATCATTGTAAGTTGGTTAAACTGTTGCAACCTTGGACTCAGAAACTGTTATGAGCCTTTTATCTGTTTTCTATATATTCAGTTAATTCAAGGAAAACCCACAAATTACTAGAAAGTAAAAATAATTGGTACCTACAGTCATAATGTTTACCTGCAATCCTTGTGTTACAAGTTGCATGTGTCATTGACCTATGAGTAGTAATGAGTAGTTTGTCCATTCTTTGCATTTGCAGAATTTTAGAGACCTGAATAAGTATAACTCTACAGTATTTCAAAGATAAAAAGCAAAGATTATAGATTAGTCCAAAACAATAAAACAAATTTGTTCATATCCAAAAATTTGAAAAAACATTTAACGATACATTCAGACACATACATCTCAGCGCCATGTGCATCGTTGCAGCTCAGGCTCCAGCCCTCACAGGGCAAAACGGACTGAGGGGATTATTGATTGTTGCCATTTAGGCTGACACAGGCCCAGGCCGGTCATAAGCTTGCTATCCTCGCAGCCATTGTCTGCAATGAAATCACTCTCCTTCATCACAAAGGGCACCAAGGTGCACAGCTGAGACGACGGACTCCCACTACGATAGGAATGACGGCAATGTCACTCTTCATTCACTCCGTCTTTTCTTTGTCTCCATTTTGTCCACAAGCACCTTTTTATGTTTCTTTCTTCTGTTCTTATTTCAATTTTCTGCAATTAGCTTGTCAATTCCTGTCTGCATCTCCTTTCCACCTCCAGCTCTGTTCTTCTCTCCTGTCAAACATTGTCTCTGTCTGGCAGTGTTTCTGTCTTGGCGTCAGCCAGTGTGTCACCCCTGTGTGCTTTGTTTCACTGTGGGTGTCCTCTCACTTCATCTCTCTTTCTGTCTGTCTTAATCTTGCATAGTTTGAGTTCTGGAGAAACCCCAGCACAAAAGTTAGTTTGAATGGCAGAAATGCAATTGTTTGATTTGTTTATTTTTGATCAAATAAAAAAAAATCCCTCATGATTTAATCCAGTCAATTTGATCCATATTTCAAAGGACATATTCACACATCTAACTATCTCAGATGCAGGTGTATTGGAAAGTATCACTCCAGTCATGAAAAAGGAAGATCCTGTACACTGCTCTTGCTTAGCATCACAATATATTGATCATACTAACGTTCCAGTCCCTCTGGGCCTTCGTTTAGAGCGTTTCTAACAATTCTTACATTGATCTTAAATAGATAATGTTCTTCCCATTCTGTGTGCAGAGGTGTGGGATAATTATTCTCCTGTGAGAGCATCTCTCAATAATTTACAGCGACATGTGTACCAGTTGCATCCATAAAATGTCACATCACAAGTTCTCTGAGCCACATGCGGCATCTTCGGATTCAACATGCATTCAGTTTACAATGAAAACAGAGAGAAGTGGTAAATCCTCTCATCTGAGAAGCGGAAGCCAGGGCATGTTTGGTCTTTTTGCTTAATAAAAGTAATTAATTGATTGTCACAACTCTTGTTGATTCCTTTTGCTAATTGTTTGAGTACAGCTCCAGACCACTGTCAGCTTGACAAGACACCTGACTAAGCAAGATTAGTCTGCTTCTGTCGCTCACTCTGTCTTCCTCTATCTTTCCCTTTTCTTCCCTCACCTAATTTCTCTGGCTTTGCTTCTCCTTGAGCCTTGGGGGATCATCCACAAGCAAACTAATTTCTCTTCCCTGAAGCCTTGCTGCTCTCACCGAGCGCGTCTCCCTCTACCTCTTTGTCAATCTTTCACCCTAATCTCCATAATGCAGTCTCTGGCAGGAGCTGCTATATGTGCTTTGTCCAGTGCTGGGCTCGGGCTCTGCGATGATGAGCAGGTAGCTACGGGCACTCTCTCTTCGGGTAATTGCAGCTGAAGCAGACGGAGCACAGCGTGGGGGCAAGGCATGCGCACACACACTCAACACACACAGACACACACAAAGCCCAGCACAAGTATTATGTTCAGGAGACTGACTCAGAGGTTGGAAAAGATGTCAGAAATGATCGCTCTTTGCCTCCTGAATACACCCATCTCTTCTTCCAACATGTCTTGAAGTGTCAGTCTGCAGTCAGGTACAGGTACAGCACTTGACAAACAATAGGGTATTTCCTGCATTAAGAATGACAACGCGGCCGCCTCTGTCAAATTTGGTCCCGCCCCCAGCTCTTGTCAAAACTCTGACAGGTGTCTTCATTTTAAACACTGTTTTCTAGCAAGTGTTGCATTTTGTGGGTTTCTGTCATTTGTAACTGCAGTTGCGCTGTTACACTGATGCAGTGATGCTGCATCGTAATCAGCAAAGCACGCCCAGAAAGATGCTGCCACAGCAGGCGCAATAGTGCTTCTTTCTGTGCAACACTCGTCTTCTCAAAGACCCACCTCTGACACTTTGCGGCACAGGGCAGAGTGTCCAAGACTTCAGGGGCAGCTGCATCTATCAACGTCTAACAGCAGGATGAGGTCTAGTACCCCTTCCTGAAAGCCTACTTGCTTCTGATTGGCCAACTTCCCCCGAGCACAGGAGAGGGGAGGGACTTGCTGCACAGAGCTAAATCAAGACCTGCTATGTGAGACTAGGCCTCAATGATTACTGAACAAAGCAGAACTTCATAACTTTATACACTGGTTTTGGTGAAACTAGATCAGAGTTGATGGAGAAAATATTGTCTGGCTTCCCCTCTGATGTCCTCCGTCTGCTCTGCCTCCACTCTTGGTGATTTTTGGTTTGTATGTTACCAGTTACTTTAGCCGCTAAATACTGCTAACAGCAACTGCTGCTAGCTAATCAGTTAGCTGTGCAGCTGGCTGTCCTATGGCTTAGGTTGATTGCTAACAGCAGCAGCTAGCAGTTTCTGTAGTGTTATCATCAAGTAAAGCTATCTGTTCATTAGGAAACTTTATACATCACAGGAGTTGAGGCAGAGCAGCCGGAGCACATCAGAGGGAAAACCAGAAAATATCTTCCCCAGAAATCAACCTTTCCTTCATAAATGTAAAGGTTCTTTCAATGAGACATACTTAACAACCTCCAGCTCAAGCTCTATCTATAAAATTCTAAAAAAACAAAAACAAACTGGCTTTGCAAATGTTTTATGAGAAAGGAAATATACTAAACATGGCTGTTCAACCTCAAGATACATGTGATACCCTTTGGTGAGAAACACTAAAAGTAAAAAAGTATTAGTTTGTTTACAAGAAAACTCCACACACCATCTTTCATTTTTTAAATCCTTTTTACAACAACATGGACTATAAATATCAGTGTTGGCCTATAAACTCCAATATCACACAGCCACTTGTCTAACTTATAACAAAGTTTATATAGTTTGTCAAATGTTATAATGTAAGTACTAATTGATAAAGCTCCATATTAATCAAAATATAAGAACCTCCATTTTCCATTTTCTGTCTTACAATTCTTTTTTTCCTACTTACCACTTTACTACATTTTGGGACAATAGTGTATCTCAACACCAAGCTTACTCATACTATTATATTTTCAGGGCTAACGTTACACATGCTCAAAATATGGGTAGTATTCCCTTAAGTGAGGAAAGCCTTGCTTTTACTTACACATCAGGCAGTCCACCCCGTTGGCCACATACGGCAGTGCATCATTACTACCTGCTATGAGGCACCTGCAGGGAAATAAATGAATAGAAGCATGGAGGAGGGCATCAGTTTAGTGGCCACTGCAGGGGGGTGTTTATAACACCTGGCAAGCTCCCCAATACTGCACAATAAGGAACCTGGCTGCCACCTTTATATCGGCCCTCTCAAATTACCATGTGCCAACCAAGCCACAGCCATGGGTAAAGACAAAAAATAATTGTAACCAAAGGGGATCAGAGGTTAGAAAGAAAAGAGAAGAAATCTGGCGGGAGGAAGAGATGGGATGATGAAGCAGTGGGGGAAGATCTTGACCACAAAATGAAGCATCTGGCAGTGAAAGGTGGTAAAGCAGGATGAAGAGGGTGGATTAATGGGGTCTATTGCCATCAGAGCCAAATATGTTGCTACAACTTTCTATAATCCATGCAGCGGATAATGAGACCGTGTCATCCATTCAGTCTAATTTCCATTTTACAGCCCTTTGATAGGAGGAATCAGAGAGCACTGGCTCCAACAGAGACTTTATGGCCCTGGGCTTCAGTATGTGTGTGTGTGTCCATCTCTGCCTATGCCAGTGTGTGTCATCTAGCACTCTGATGAACTGGACCGTATAAAAAGCAATGACAAATTTAATGGCTGTCATAGACAGTGCTGTCAATGTTCCAATTGAGTAAAGTGGTTATTTCCACTTATACAGTCACACATATCTGCCACAGTAATTTTTGGTCAGAACATGTGATAATCCTGTGTTTATGTGCCCGACTGAACCTTTCGGGCGGATATAGAAAAAAGCTTATTCGGGGTCTTATTTATATATGTTTTGTCATAATAACACAATGTATTTTTCAGCTTTTGTGAGCTCTTGTTTTGCTCATCTGCAGTTTAAATACTGTAGAGGACGTGTTGTGGGCCTCATTTCGTTTCTGTTTTAATACTAGCTGAGGGGCACATTTGCACTTTTGTCCCAAGAAGTCGGAGGTCAGCGTTAGCCTTAATACAGTAGCCGTGGAGCAGGTTGGGTTTCAGTTTATTGCTCAAGGACACTTCAGCAATGTTGACATCTGATGATTAGAATGAACCCTGACCTGTGTACTGAAGTATACCATCCGTGCTAATGTCAGCAGACAATTGTGGCAAACAGTATACCAGAAATCAACGTACTCAGTGTTTTGTAGTCACATGAAGTGCTGCTGTTGACATTTATCAAACTGCAACTTTGGAACAGTCCTGGCTCACATTTTTCTGTCTTGTTTATTTCGGATCACTTTTACAGCAGGAAGAAACCTGAACGCATAGCTCTATTTCGTCTGTTCCACTGACTAAGCTGTTTCTCCCCTGCAGCTTTAATATTTTGTATAGATTTCATTCCATAAGCTAGCGTTCAGACAAGTTTAATGCCAAGATGCCTTATTCTCTTGTAGTTAATGCCTGGCAATATCAATACCTCAATATGAGATGATCCTCTAACAGAAGAATAAGAGCATCAGTCATTTCAGCAAGTGCCCCAAAGCAACATATGGTTATGTTCAAGTGACAAAGCTCTAGTGGCTACAGTAATTACTGTCTGCTTAGGACAAAGGAGTAAATGTGACATTATTGTAGACCAACATAAGTCCACAGAGGGAGGACGGTGGATGGGTCACCAAAACAGACTACGACAGATTGCCGTTCATTCTTCTGTTTAAAGCTTATCAACAAGCTCTACTTGAAGTCATAGTAACACAGTAGTTATGTTTTCTACAGTTACAGTCTAAAAGTTTTGTTTCCCCAAACTATTGCTGAAGCCAAACACCAATCACAGTTTGTCCCTACTTTGTGTCTGCAGAGACAAGCAACTCCATCATTCATGTGTTGCATTGTGGGACAATAATGTCCATAAACATCACACCTGGTGGGAGAAAAAAGTGAGAGTGATCTTTAAGAACCCCTCATGTTGTCATAATTTGTTTCTAGTATGCAGTTAGGACATAAACTTGAGACAATGCTCCATCTAATCTCCCGAAATATTCAAATTGAAACATTAAGCTCATGTTCACACAGCTGAGATTTCTAATTTGGCTCTCTTAGGATCCAAGCCAATCCCTAATGACTGGCTGTCAGTGAACACATGGTCCATTAACACTTGTAGGGTGCAACTAACTGGCAGAGCATTGCTTCCGATCTGTGCCGTCTAATAGTACAAATCTGTCTGCTTTTCCCACTTGCAAAGCACAGCAACAAACAACTAATAACCTAAAATGCAAAGACAATAGCTTAATTTGATGAGAGTAGTCTATACAATCTGTCTGTTTTTTGTAATGTCTTGCCAGCGAAACCCCCTTGTAAACAAACGCGGAGCATTCTTTTTACACGACACACTGCACCATTTGGTAACTCTCAAGATTTAATCGTGGGTTTTTGAAAGCAGCTTACTCTTATGATCCAGCAAAGCTACCTTGGCATTCTGTGCTCTATGTGCCAAATGTCTCCAAAAATAATATCTTCTGCAATGTGCTGAGCCACAGCTGAGAGCATAACAAAAGGAAGGTTAGGGATATTATCTTCGATTTGAGGACAAATAGGGTATTATTACGGAATCCAAAGTGTATTGAAATGCACATTGGAAGTTGTGCACAAAAAGTATGATTTATGAGACACAAGATTATTTTCCTTTCAGTTCCAGATGAGTGTAATCCCTGTGCAATGAAAAAATGTTTGAGGACGGACGCCCTTTTTGGTGATTTTCTTCTTTTTTCATGCCAGTGATTCCTCAGAGTATGTACCTGTCCATCACAGCCGTGCCTGTGGGGCCTCGGAGGGAGGAATCAGGGGAAGAGAAATAATGAGAGCTCACAGCGGCTGCAAGGCATTCAGAGACTCCTGCTCAGTGGGGGCTCTTCCTCTTTATCCCTCCCCACTTTAGTCCTGCAGCGCTCCAAAGACACCTCCCTAACAACAGGGACACGCCCTCCAGTGACCACTGACACACAATCCAAAAAGGCGAGAGAGGGTTGTGATCACACCTCAGCAGCCTTCTGGGTACTCGGCACTGCATAACAGTGAGCTAAGAAACTTCAATTGCGCTTGGGCCAAACCGCATTTTCTCCGTCTATCAGTTTGTCTAGCAGCACATTACACTCTAACACAAAACAACAGAGGGCTATGATTTCCTTAAGAGGATCCAGACAGCACCGGGCTTTAAAGTTCAAGATAAGATTTTTACAGAGCTATTGACTTATCGCTTTTATTCTCTCTCTTCGGGTGGATTTAAATGAGACAGTTGTGTGCGATGCTGTCAAGTGGGAAAACGACACAAAAATAAATCAGATGGGGGGTGAAGAAATAAAGACGGAGTGCTTATTGTAAGTAAAACGTCTCCACTGATTTTGGAAGGTACAGCTTTTTCCATTACAACAGTAGAATTGTTTTAGTACAGTGAAGAATGTTACAGATACACATCAATACCATCAAGGGGAAAAAGAGATTTTATTTTATGGGGGATTATGACTTGGCCCATATAGCAAGAAAACTATATAATAATCTTGTAATTATGAGACCCTTACTTTGTAATTATGATAAAGGTAAACACGGTTAACACTCATTATCATTTGAGATACGGACATTACAACGTACTGATTTCATAATTAAGACTCTTGATTATATGATTCAGATCTTGCCATTAGGTTTTCTCATAATTAAGAGATGCTAATTCACATTTATGGGTAACAGAATTCATTATTACAAGAAAATGTGCATTTGTTTCCTCCGTTTTGAATGTACTGTACTAATGTACCATAGAATGGGACAATAATGTGTAACAAAAAGGTCAAACTATAGAGCAGGTGGGCAAGGAACAGCTGGAGGGGATCAAGATGGCAATGAGATTTCATCCAAATGACATATTTTTGGGTCATCTGGACCTCACGATTTTGCTCATCTGTCACGCAAACCAGAATAAGAGAGTAGATGCCATCATCAATCCATCACATCTCATCTCTGTTGTTACTGTAAGTGTGAACTCAGACACCTACGGGCGTCACCGAATGCCTTCCAGCAGTCAGCAACCCAGAGCCGAGCACCAACCCGGGCTGTATCCTGGACAACAGGCTACCACTCAGCAACCACCTGTTTCTGCCAGTATCACGGTAACGAGCTGCAGGAATAATGAGGTCGTGGGAGTGGAGCATGGACGGGAGAGATGGGAGGGGGTCTAAACACAGGAAGGCGGAGAGGAAGTTCCCATTTATAATTCATGTCAGGAGAATTATCATCAGCTCTGTGGCATTTGGAATGAATTATTGATTATGTCTTGGAAGCTTTATGTAAAAACTCGCAGTTGGGGATTCCTGATGGACAGGGCGTGAAGTCAGGGGACACAGGCATGGAAGAGGCAGCCACAGAACTGTCTGCTGAGGCAGGAAGATGTGTTTTCAGAGAAGGTTAGGGTGATAAATTCTCTCTTTGGGGAGCACTGGGTGTAATCTTGGATCAAGGGATGTGGTGTTGCAGCGGAGGAGGTATTCAGATCCTTTATGAAGTAAACGTAACAACACAGCAATGTAAGAACACTCTATTGAAAGTAAAATGTATTTATTATATTATCAATTCATTTTATATAAGCAGCATTTTGATGTTGTAGCTGGTCAGTGTGACTATTTTTTTAACTTTGTATACTGTTGGCTAGTTTAAACAATGCATCATAGTTCACCGCCAGAGTAAAGCCTGGAATAAAGCAGGTACAATCACAATGCTTGCTCAACGTTGTGATGTCTGTCAGCCATCGCTGATGGACGATGGCATCGTCTATCGGCCCAACCCTACCCCCCTCCAGCAGTGAAAAGTAAGACAGAGAATAATAGCTTATAAAATCCACTTGTGCTGTTACAGTAAAGGAATGCTGCTGAGCATGTCACTAATGGAAGGGGACGTACTGACCTGAGTGACCCTGGCCACTTGACCCTCACTGAAGTCTCTCCAGCCTGAGTCTGTCAGGCATTTAAGGCTACCTGTTCTCCAGCTACTCTTTTTCACAAAGCACAGTGTGAAGGAGCAAAACTCTGCCATTAAACTTGAAGAAAATAACGATCTGACATTTATCGTGATAATAATTATATAATTATAGCCATTTTTGGCCATATCGCCCAGCCGTACTCACAATAATCTCAGTGAGACTTTTTTCTATAGTGTGAATGAGTTTGTATCTTTGTATAAGCCAAACTGATACCAAAGTTACGCCAACAAAACACGCCTCAGGTGTCGCCCACAGCGAGCTGAATGACTCCAAGGCAACATTACACTTCCTAATTTAGTAAATTGCAATCCAAAAACTCAAAAAATATTAGAAAGAGAGAGAGGAGAAACACACAGTTAGACACCAACACATTTTGACAGCACAGAATGCCTTAGTGCTGAATATTAAAAATGTGTCCTAGATCACGCTCATTTGGTCACTCACGTGCCCATAATATATGGAAAGCCTTAGTAAAGCATGTAGTGACTGAGCCATAACCCTGAAAATACATTAAAAACCAAGTTAAGACAGCCAAGGTTCAAAGGTTTAATGTACTTTGCATGTTTGAAAATGTTCACATGCTTAGAACAAATGAGCACAGGCTGAGGGAGGACTGAGGTTAAAACCTACTTCAGTAAATAGCATTCACGCAGGCGGGCCAACGGTGGTTTAGGCACGTTCCAGATGTTAGTAGTACTGGGCGTGGATGCTAAGCAACTAGCTATTTTTAGCCACAGAGCACAGGAAGGAAATGAAAGGAGCAGGAGTTCAGTGTGCATGGGATTCAGAGCAGCAGAGAGGGTAATCAAACACTGCCGACCAATGGCAATCACGCCGTCCCGACACAATGGTGGCTCGCCTGCCGCTGGCTTAGTCTTATCACAACATACTTGCACTGAGAGTGGGTGTGAGATGAATGAGTGGAGAGAGGAGGACAGTGAGAAAGGGGAAGAGATGGATGGGGGAAGTGAGCGGGAAAGAAAAGCAGCTGAAAAGGGAGCAGTTGGTGCAAATTAAATCAGGGGATTGGCGTGTTTCTTTCACATTGCATCTCTCCATCTGTTTCAAGGTGTGTTTGGTGTATTCGATATTAAGTAAACCGCTTATAGGCTGTGGTGCAGACCAAATTTCTGAAATAGATTACAAAAACAAACAAAATATCTGATTTCATCCCAAGAACATGGAGTCACTCACTTACGGGAGCTAAAGCAAAGACTGACACTATAATTTCAATGTGTCAAGGAGGACAATTTAGTGGTAAAGTGGAAAAGTTTAAAGTTGCATACAAGTCTTCATCGCGGGTTTGCTGGAAAATCTGCCTTCTGTCACCTGAACCACCTGCCAAGTGAGAGCTTTTTCATATAAACAACAATCTCACGCTGAGGGACCAATTTCCATTCAAATGCAGTGCACAAATAAAATCCATTCACCTTGACACTGTACTATCGAGTCAATGAGCATCACTTGGATGGCTCCGACACTTCACAAGACAGTCATTCGCAGGGCCAAGGCTGTTTAGATGAGATAGAAACTGATGCACGCAACACTGTCTGCATTTCAAATAAATGACGCTTTCCCCTTTAATGAAGACGGCAAATCTGTCAGAAAGCTTCCTTCCTTCGCCGCTCTCCAGTTACACACAGAAAATCACCAAACTGTTGATAGATGGTTAACAGGTGCAGGCTAATTATGCTAATCATGGCAACAGCCAAATAAACTGATTGCCATGTTCATTTAAATGACAGCAATGTTCCTTTGGTGGCTAATTAAAATAGGTTGGGAGAAAGGAAACGAGGCGGCTGGGTTTGGATGGAGGGAGGTGTTTAAATAAAAGCGTCCTCTGGGGTCTACTGTAATAAGCTGTATTTCATTGGTTTAATGATGTCATAATGAATTTCTAATGATGGGGGATGGGTTAGGGTGCATAGTTGAGGAGTGTGGCGATATGTGCATTAAACCATACAACTAACCCCCTCATTCATGTTGTGTGTGGGGTAAGGTATTCCTCATTGAAATGAGGTAAGTAGTGGAAATAAAAGTCAGTAGAGGACATCAAGCAGGGTATGTGCTCCATCTGTTTTAATACTAGCCCCACTGGAAAGGGCAGGGGAAGGTTTTGAAGGGGCAATTACTTTTTCAGCATTGGGCCCAGTTGGCCCCTGTCTCCATCTGCATGTGACCCGGGAGGCGGCATCATTAGAGGCAGAGATGGCGATCAGGCCAGGGGAGGCCAGGGGAGATGAACTCTAGGGCCCCTCACAGCCACTGTGGTTAGGGGCTGATTAATGTTTAGAGAGGCAGCTGCTATCAAAACCCTCTCTCTCCCCCTCTCCCCAAAGTCCACTTCTTGAATTCCACTGCAAAAGACGAGATTAAAAATTAACAGTTTAGGCTCTATTTTTGCAAACACCCCATTTGTTTTTAAAAAGGAGTGCCACCAGGGACACCCTGAGAGCTCCACATAGTCTTTCACTGAGAAATCTCTCCTTCTCCTTTTGTTCTCTTTCTTTGTCTTCTTCCTCACAAGAGGTAAAGCATTTGAAGAAACACTGGCTGCGAGACCATATCTTGTGGTGTTCACACTTCGCCCGATAATGGGGACAAATTGGACACGTGCACATTGTGAATAATTGCTGTGTTATTTCATTTCTAAATTGTTTAAACCATTGCTGTGGCAACACTTTGTCCAGAACATTTGGTATTCCCATTGCACTGCATGAGGAGAGAACCTTTGGATGCACTCAAGCAAAAACTGTCAGCTGATGTGCCTTTGGAGGGATGGATCATACAAGTGGCATCTACTATGAGGGTTCTCAGATGGCTGGGTGCGTCATTTCATCAAAATTTGCACAAGCGCCAAAGCTGTTTCACTCCTCAACAAAACGTCTAAATCCCTTTGGCAAGCATTTCCATTTTTTTTGTGTAGGTGAAAACAAAGGAGTGATAAAGAATGATATGGAAAGAAGACAAGTTAGAATTTCCTTTGTTTGCTATCGGATGAGCACACAAAGAAATGTTTTTGTCCAGGTAACAAAAGAGGAAAAAGCACACACAAGTGATGAACTGGGAAAAAATAGGAAAAAGGAGGAATGCAGGAATAAAACATTCCCCTTTTATCTTCCGTTTATGAGGTATTCTCACTATTTAAATGTATGCCACATTAGTAGGGATCTACTCAATTCAATATATTATAATGTGATGTTTGGCCTTAATGGAAAATCAATGGTGAGACAAGCCCGCCACCGCTGAGACCATACAAAAGCAATTTCCAAATTGACATATGGAGGGCCGATGTGATTGATTCTGACTGCTGTTGGATTTTAATACCATTCACTACAAGCTCATTGACTCTCAGACATCGTCTTGTGGTTTATCTGCAAACTGCCAAATGAGTCCTTGTCTCCTTTTTCTTCTCTCTCATCTTTTCCATCTCCGTCTTTCTTTGGCCTCCTCTTCTCAACCCAAAGCGGGAGAGTGGATGTGTTGAATTGGATATATGTTAGATAAATGGGCAGATGACTTTCCACATATGTATCATCTTCGTAATCAATCATAGCGAGGATGTAATACAGTTTATTTTCACCTCTACAGAGTGATTCCTTACGCTGGAGTATAAATCCTACATGTTCCTTTAATAAGCGGAAGAGTTACAGTATTAAAATTCCCACTTCACCAGTCCTGACACAATGGCCGCAGCTATCGTCATCAATTGAATGACTTCATACTGTCCCTGCTGCAACAGTCAACTTGCCTTGCCCTGCCTCATACACTACCTGTAGTGTACGCCTGTACACTACCCACTTCAATTTCAACCCAAACTAATTACATCCATCTATACACTCATTCATCCATTTTCTACCAGTTATCAGGGTCTTGGTCATAGAGGCAGCAGGCAGAGCGAAGCACCTAATTGTGCTTATCTACAGCCACAACCTGCTGCTCCTCACGGGGGATCCTGAGACATTCCCAGGCCAGTTGCGTTATGTAATCCTTCATCAGTTTCCTGGGTCAAGGTCACTGACAGTCAATGTCAGTATATTGCTGTACAAAGCCACCATGCAGATTTGAATGGAGAACAGTGAAGCCAGTTTTGGACCAATAAAATACTACTACAGGGCTACTTCCTGTTGACACCAGCATGACAGCGCAGCATAACTGTGGTTTAATGACGTAAAGCATGGTCAAAAACATTGTAATTCTGAGGCGCATCAACAAAAACTTTGTCAGTGTGTTTTTGTGACTCAGATCATGATTGTTTAAGCAGCCCACCTACAAGGCCCACCTGTCAACCACCAACGCAACGTCACTGATGGCCTAATAGTTTTTTTAGATTCACAGAGAGTTTATAATCTAAGAATTAGATTTACATCTCTCATGTGTGACGGGATGTTGCAGGGTTTTGACGTCATTTTGGGCCTATGTGAAACCTTCCATGCAGGCTTGGGTCGGCTTCACTATTCCATCTGTGGCTTACCCCTTTGGTCACAGTTAACTAAAGATGCCCAGACCATCTCCAAAGGAAGGCATCCACGAGGCATCCCAGTCAGATGCTCAACCACTTTTCAATGAAGAGCGGTACTGCTCCAAGAATGTTCACTCATACTCCATGTCTCTAACCTCCCCCAAGATGAAGAGAAAAAAGGCCTTGTGGCCAGTGGCCTTATGACTACCAATTTAATAAATACAAAAATCCACTTGAATATCCCATAAAAACTCTCCATTGAGCTAATATGATGTGCGAGTGAGTCAGTCACCTTTACTGCTCAGCCAACATAAACACACATCCACACTGTATTGTAACAGCAGACTGTTAGAAAGCAGAGTTGAGTTTAACTCTAGTTGCTCAGTGACATGAGATGAGATTGCTGACCCTGAAGTGTTACACCAAAAGCTCATCTGGGCTCTTTGCTCCATATTGCAGTTAATGTAACTGACAGATCTGACTTTGAACTAGCTTAAAACCCAGGCAAATCACATGGGCATACTGTAGATATATACTGTAGATCAACTTTTCACTCACATATGCCTGAACTGTTCCACCAAACATACACACTTCTCACAATGTTATGTGCAAGGGAAAAGTGGAGCATACATTCCCAGTTCTAGTGATGTTAGCTGAAAACCTCATATATTGTGAAAAACAAAGAAAAAATGGTGTTTTACTTTACAAACATATTTTTCATGGCCCAAGAAAAGAGTCATAAAACTATAGTAACCAGTATATCCATCCCATCTAAAAAGGTCTAATCATAAAAATACCATATAACACATATTAGGTTTTCATCTGACATGAGAAGGACATAGCTCCAGCTGTAAGCGATATTATCACAACGCAAGCAGCGTCATGTCTCTAAGCGCCCACTTTAGTTAGAATATAGCCTTTGGGCAACACCATGTTTGAGCTCATCACAGTGTCAGCTCAAGTGCAGACCATTTTGGAGGCTGGAAAGTAGGGCATTCGTTCGTATGTCTGCAGCTTTAACTCACCTTGCCGAAATCTCTGACGTCAAAGAGGTCAAAAGGGTCAAACAGCTCACTGTTGCGCAGGCCAAACTTGTCGTGGCACACCTTGAGAAACGTCCGGATGTTCTTCAAACACAGGAACTACAAAAAAATAAAGGGAAAGAGGGAAGACAACAACACATCAATGCACGCTCAAGCTGAATCTTGCATACGCACAATTCTAGACAGTGAACAACCACATATTGGATCCATAGCAGTGTCATAACAGCACAATTAAATAAGCAGAATCTCTGCCCACAGAAACATGTTCCACCAGTCTGTTTAATGTCCCCTATCAACGCAACAGCAATTTTGTAAATATTTAATTTCCGGGTTGATGATTGGCAGGCTCTCCATTCCATCCTCTCTGACTGTGTATGTGTGATTCTTCAGCAGCAGAATTGAGCAGGCTGATTGCTGCTCCTGATGGTGATGGCCTGCCTCTCTGATCCAGATAACAACAGCCACAGATGAGCCAGTCTGCTGACATCAGAGCACGGACGCGGTATTCTCGGACGAGCTGCCCTCACACTCACACCTCACAATGACAGGTCACAGGTCACAAATCGGACAAACATCAACCACGTGTTCCATGGAAATGTCTGTAAGAAAAATACTGAAGCTGTGGCTTTCAGTTGAAGGCCTTTTAATGAGTAAAGCTAGTTTTATACTTTATACTATAATGCAAGATGATTCTTTAGTCTCTTTTAACCTCTTTGCAACAGCAGACTTTTAATTCTCTATTTACTATTCTGTGTGAGAAATTCATTATAGTTGCAATCTACAAAGGTTGAAACAAATTTATCTTATCTGCAGTGTTTTAACCAGATCTAGTAAAGAGAAGGTATGAACTGACAGATAAAATGATCACGCCAATATATTGGCCAATATTAGCTTATTATTGCAGATTGTTATCTGCTTTTCTCAACAATGGCTACTCCACAGTTATGCCAATAAAGCATATATGACAACTTGAGACTGTCTATAAGGGAGTCAAGCTCATAGGGACCCTGCAGCAGCAAGGGTATTCATTATAAACTGCATAATAAAAACTATGGTCACAAAATACTGATGGTCCAAGTGCCTAAAATGTGCTATCACACAGATAAAACTTGAGGCTGGAGAACAGACCAATAACTGCAAAGGAGTATTACATTATTAACGATAAGCATAACTGCCTTCTATGTCCCATTTTAGTGTGTGTGAAGAACACATTACTTAGCATGTAAACCCAGATGCTGCTCAGATGTGCCCTTTCATTTCTCTCCGTGTGAGCGATATGAACCGGTGGCCATGGAAGCAGAATGTACACAGAATGACATCTGTGTGAAAAAGCCTATGTGGAACAAAATGCTTGATTGCCCATTCTACTGAAAGCTTTGACAATCATCCTTGCGTTGGCTGTTGCAACAAAAAAAAAAAAAAGAGCCGTGCAGCCTTGCAAGTCACAGGTCACACAACAGCACCAGTTGGTTTTCAGGTAAATGTAATATGCTGCAGAGCATCCACTCTCCAAAGGTATTGAAAAAAGCACAATGTTCTCATTTAATCCTTACTGCAGGTTGATGAGCCACAGTGTTTCCTATTGCTACACCTGACCATGTAAGACCTCATCTACATCAGCCTGTGGAACTAATTGGCTTTCAGTCTTTGGAAAAAGCACTGCAAAACTCATCTCATTGTCACCACTTCAGTAATTTTTCAGATAAAAAGCACAATTTCATCTGATATGGTTTTCTGGTATTTTGTGGCATTTCAGTCGGCCTCTCCTGGCCACACCTGAGAGCCCTGCTGACTCATTCTCATTCATGTGTGCACATCTGCTCAGTCCCAGTGTCATGGGTGTGAACCCCATAACAGAGCCGCACTGGCCAGTGAAAAGAAACGCGATTGGTTGGCTAGCCGAAGTGACATTTGCAGTTCAGCAGCTAAGGTTATCGAGTCCGCAGATCCTCACATGCAGTGGGGAGGGGAAAAAAACTGTATTTTCCCAGCCCAGATATAAAACAGTAACATTTGCTGGAGTGGTTTGGAGACGAAGGAGAGACTCTGCGGATATGGATCAGGAGGGGGAAGATGTGTCTGACATTCTAATGTATGTTTGGTGATAAGCGAGCCGGGGTAGGGGTAGGGAGAATTGCTATATTCCTGATGAAAAAAAAAAAAATACACTATTTCTTGTGGAGTGGAAAGCGGGAGCGCACCTGGGAATAAACAGGCCGCTGTCACCTCCTCAGGCTGAGGCTGCCCTTAGCACAATCCATTTAGAATTACCTCACTGTGGTCTGCAACGCAGTCAAGGCTAGGCACAGATGTTCCTGTGCATCTTACATAAACAACACTCTCAGACACTGTACCAAAAAGACAACAATGCTAATGGAATTGGAATGTAATTCGTATACACACATGAACATGAAAACATTTCACCTAAAAGCAATTGTTTAAACAATTAGACTCAATTATTAGTCCACTGGCATAGAATCATTTGTTTTAATAAACAATTTGTAACCATAGCCTACAGGAACTCTGTCAGATTTCTGCCTGACCCAAGAAATAAGAAGATCTCATTTCAACCTGGGTTTTTTTCTGCCGTAACTGCAACAGATGAAACATTTTTAATTTTAAGGATTGCAGATTAGATCACTACTGCAGTACTGTTTTAACCTATTTCATTACCTCAGAAACGAGTGATTGCTGTTTCAAGACACAAAAATCCAACTCCCACATATGGTTTTACGACTAAAACATTGCAATAAAAGTTGATTGCGAGTGACGACAGTGTGCAGGTGTGTGTGTTCCCTTTTGGCAATTACATTATTGGTTCAGTGTTTGTGCACCTGTCGCCTAAGACTCCTTCAAGGCTGCAAAACAATCTTTTTCTTCACCTGTGCGACGCAACAAACATTTGCAGAACAGAGTCGGAAATACAGGCAAAATGTTTTGTATAAAGACAAAAAAAACATGTACCGGTGTTTAGCAAATGCTTCCAGGGCTTGCCATTTGGTGACACCATTGTGTCAACCCCACTACTCAGGTTCACTTAAAGCATTGTCTGGCTGCTACCTTGTGCTTCTCAGGGCTTTAGGTCCCAACAGGAAGTGCTGCATTAATCACATCCAAACCTTACTGTAGATATGAGCACTAAATCTTTTCACAAACTATAAAAGATCCACTTAGGGCGTGGAAAGAGGAAAAGAGAAGGTCGGGAGGAGATAGAAAGTGAATTAGGAAAAGGGAGGGACATATGAGGGAAATAAAGAGAAAAAGATGGAGAGACACTGCCTATAGGTGATCTCAGCTATAGTACGGCAGTAGACTTTTTACATGGTGGCTTGTGTGCTCCATTGGAGCGACAGCTCTGATTTTCACTTCTCAGTCAAGAGCAAACAACTCTTAAAAGAGGCAGACTTGTTGTCAGGAAGGCGGGGAAGGGAGAGTGCAGAGAGGGAAGGATGCAGGAGGGAGAAGAACAGCAAAGAGGAAAGAGTCAGGTAACAAAGACCCGTCACATCCCTGACAAGCCCTCCTACCATATCACTACGCTACATCACACAGAGAATAATGCATTGATCCTGTGGGAGGGTGGCCCTTATCTGCACACACTCCTACACACTCATATCTGAGGAGATACAAATTAGAGCTTCCTCATAATACCTGAACAACAGCAAATGGAAGAAATGGGATGGTGGAAAAGTGCAGGAATATGGGGGATCTGGGATGGAGAGGAGGAGGAGGAGGAGG
>JAPMOB010228696.1:0-14981 GCA_029875015.1 Lepomis gibbosus | reverse complement strand
GTTCGGATTACACAGTTTATTACATAGTAACGCACCGCATTTAACGACCAGTAACGTTAACGGCGTTGTAACGATGGGAATAGTAATTAGTTAGATTACCCCGTTACTGAAAAAATAACGCCGTTACGTAACGCCTTTAAACGCCGTTATTCCGAACACTGTGTACAATGCATCTACAACTAATGACAGCTTATAAACTACTGTAAGTCAACACATCCCCCAGACATTAACTAAATAAAACTATAATGTTACGTGATCAACAATAAACCTGTAACCTGTTTGCAGCCAGTGTTAATAATTAACATGATGGCAGCCAGCAGACTTAAGTGCAACTTGAGTCTAAGTCTCAAACTCGAAAATGTCAGGTCAAGGCTTTAGGGGGTCACATCTCAAGTTATAAGGAGTAAAGTCTCTGGTCAAGTATTAATGGAAAAATTAGATCTTAGATCAAGTCAATTCTCAAGCTGTTAGACTTAAGTCAAGTGTTTATGGGGTGGAGTTTAAAATCAAGTCTTTAGGGTGTCACATCTCAAGTCAAGTCTCAAGTCAGGTCTTAAAGGAGTCTCGATTTTCAGGTCAAGATTTGTGTGATTCAAGCCTGAGGTCAAGTCTTTAGAAAAGTAAAATATCAAATCTATTGAAGGTAGAGTCAGAGAGTGCAGAAGGAGCACAATGCAAGTTCCACATACCATAGAAGGGCAAAGGAGAGAGACGAGTAAACACAAAACTTAGAGAGAGAGGGATGAAGTCGAGTTAGTAACATGCATCAATGGGATAAGATTGCATACAGATGGAGAGGGAGTAGAGAAGAGAGAAGATCAGTGCGTCATGGGAATTCTCCAGGCAGTCGAGGCCTATAGCAGCATAGCTAAAGGATGGTTCAGGCACTGTATTTAAGTTTCTAAGAATTACTCTGCTAGAAATCCACTGCTAAGAACTAACTTAAGTCAAGTCAGTGAAACACGTGACAACATGCGGAGCTATAAGTGCCATAACTGTTTCCATGACAACTCGGATTATTGATGGTTGTGATGGCCATAAATCATCAGAATTACTGCATTTGTTCTGTTGCAAAGAAATGAAGCCTCACAACCACCTTCAGTTTAGCTGACGGTGATTCTGTGTTATCACCTGCAACATTCTTCCACTCCTGAAAGATTTGCGCATGTCTGTGTCTTCACAGTGCCGACAAAAGCCCTACTGGCAACTCATAATCACTTGAGAGACCTCTGGAGCGGTCTTAAATAACTGGGAGAGTTAGAGTGATTCTTAGCTTTAAGATAGTTGATAACTTACTTTTATCCCCTTAACGTCCTCTCAACCATTTGGAAGACCACATTTTAAGTCACTGTATCTCATTGAACAATTTACTTAACTTAATTCAACCTGTTTAAGCCATCTCTACCATTCGGTGTAGGTATGCTGTGCTAAAAAATCCACTAGATGTCACTGTTTTTTTTTAGCAGCATGCCTTTTCAGGTACCTTCCTTACAGGAAGTTAAAATCGTCAAAATCACTGCAGACGTGACAAGTCTTTTTGATTGAAATTTTAAAGCTCAGTATATTTTTATGAAATATTATAGTTCCAGAGGAATTACTTAACAGAATTATGTAACTTGATGCAACAAAAATAAGCCTAATATGGGTCAAATAATTTTCTAAAAACATGCTCTACCAAATGGTAGAGTTGGCACAACTTGGCAACTTTGGCATAATGAGACACTATGAGCTCTTTCAGATATGATGACACCTGACCATTAGTAGCTTTGTAAATGAAGAGGAGGATTTTAAATTATGTTCTGGATTTTACAGGGAGTCAGTGCAGAGAAGCCAATATGGGAGAAATATTAGGCATCCTCCCTGTTCTTGTAAGTACACTTATTTGGGCAGCCTGATAATAAGGAACTGCAATAACTCAGCCTAGTTTATCTGCATTATCATCATGTGGAGACTGGATATGCCTGATATTTGCAATCTTAAGTAGGTGAAAAAGGCTTGAAGTTTGTTTAATGTGATAATTTAAAGATTCCGTATGGTGGTGCTGGAGACCAGGGCGAAGCCATAGTGTAACTATATCTTTTAGACAATGAGTTTTGGAGGTGTTTGGGTCCAAGAACAATAACTACAGTTTTGTCTATAGTGTACAAGCATAGTAAAGACCAATCTAATAGTTGCTTTTGACTGATCCACAGGAACATATTTTTATCTGTCCTCCACCTGTGGAAAAGGTGGGGGAGGTGAATGAAAACCGGCTTCCTTATCAGCATCTGGTCATGCTTAACTCTGAAAAAAACAGTAGCAAATACTGGCTTAACCAGTTAGTTTTGTCTTGTTAGTTATGCCTGTTTTCAAATATTGCTGCTTTGAGTTAAAAGACCTTTTAGTCAATAAAACATCTCCAAACATTCATCACAACCACATCTTTAGGTCCACATACGAAATCAGGTGTGTCTGCGACAACATTAGTGACTAAAAGTAAAAAAAAATACTTACTTTCTTATTTACACGGAATGAATTACAGTAAAATGAAGAACAGAGAGTACTGGCTCATAGTATAAACTGTGACAAGCCATAAGTGCTTGCAGTGAGGCGGATTAATTATGGCAATTCGTAGATATCTTTTTGCCAGTGCAGAGGTTAAAAACAGTACACAGTAAAACTAAAACCAATACGTGTTGCTATGTGCAGGGGAGGTGACACAGGCTGTGAAAAAATGTGTCTGCTTTGCCAACTTTTTCACTCAGGTAAAGGTTAAACCATCACGGCAGCAGATTATCACAACAGATCTGTAAAGATCTCTGGTGGAGGAGTCATCCTGGAACACAGAAAGTAAATTCATAGAATGAGGATAGGTGCTAACAGTGTAATCTCACACAAGGCTACACATAGAAAGGATGCATCATCCGCTGTAGGCTGTATTACCGTATTAGTCAGAAAATGGGTGCAGCTCTTTAAATGTTAATAAACACCCACAACAACAGATGGCGCCAAATATCGGCAAAGGATATGTTGCCCTCCAGACTGAAGCTGTCCCCGTCCCACTGAAACATGGAGAGACCATATACTGTAAAGACAAGAGAGACACAGAACAACGTGGCTCAAAAGTAGGTCAAGTTAACCAACAGCTGAGAAGGAGTTATGATGCCAAGGTAGGTTATTTTAACACTTTCTATAAAATAACGTCTTAAATGTCTTTTTAAATAATGAAATGGTCACACATAAATTACCCTACACATATTAATTAGCAGTACATTTCATTTATTTCATTTCATTTAAAAATATATTGAAAATGTCATTTTATTTAAAAGATGTCAAATAAAATTATTTTCTTTATTAAACCAAGATTTGATTTGTCCTGAAAGTCCTGAAAAATAGGGGTTGTCCTATATTCGGACCATTCCGGTAATATTACTTACTCTATCAGGATGGTTGTATCATGTAATGGGAATTCCACGAGAACACCTTTAAAACACTTATTGTAACTTATCGCTGAGACCATCTGGGTATGGGAACAAGGGATGCAAGAGGTGTGATGTCCCTGTGAGTTCCTATTGTTTTAAGAGGTCAAGATACATTCACCACATTGTTCACACATGGGTGTTTTTTGGGGTGACTCAGACTTAGTGTCTCTTAGGGAATCTTCAAAGACACCCTGTCCTTTTGTGAGATAAGGCCCTGACCCTCAGTCAGAGATAAAAGCTGCATGTGCCGAGGCACTGCAGCTCACTCGGATGATACTCTTTGTTGCGTGTGTGTCCCTGTGAGCTCCTTCTGCAGAAGACTTGAATAATCCACCAAAAGACAAGTGTTTTGCCTGAGCCTTTTATTAATGAAATCTCGTTGCTATAACAATCAGAACCCACAAAAAGTAAATATTTTATATTAATTGTCTAATGCTGTGGCACAACAGTGTAATGAAGTATGGACTAGGAGTTCATGGATGTCCAGTTTGACAGATTTCAGTAGTCTTTGATCAGTCTTTGGAACTCTTTCTCGTTCTTGTAGACGTGCCCCATACAAGCAAAGGCTTCAAGGCCAATGCCAAATCAGATATTTAAAAAGAACTGATTTAGTTTCTGTGTCAGCTGTGCTGTTCTGTGGATTTCTCTGCCTTCATGTCTTTAAAAAAAAATCAGGCTGAATGCAACACTCAGTTTCAGTTTGGATTGCAGTCTGTGTATGAATTAAGCAAACGTGTTATAAAAGTTGAGCTTCTCCCATCAACCAGGATTCAAAGAGCTACAAACACGAGTTGATTAATGTTAACATTCCTGTAGCTAGCTAGCCTAGCAGAAATGTCTACAACTCTGTTGTAAGTATTATGTTATTAACTTGTAGACTACTGACCTGCAGACCACTACTGACCTCTAGATCACTACTGACCTCAGAATCAGCTGCCCTGCCAATCTTCTGCTTCTCCTTCTCTCCTAAAATATCTTCAATATCCATCTGGTCAATGAATGAAAGGAGATTCAACAGCATTAACAGGGACACTATTACATTTAGTTTTCACTGACAACAACATTCTATGTGGATTGATATCTAAATAATATATAAACAATATAAACTTAAGGGGTGCAGCTCTCAGGCATTCTTTGTTGCTTTCAAATCTGTTTCTCCTGTAGGTCAACTTTTCTCCTATAATATCCCTGCTTGACGTCCCACAGGGAGAAAACTTGGCAAAAAAGAAACTGCATCAAGAACTTGTCAAAGTTACTGATTGGTGCATACACGTTTTTGGGTCCTTTTCTAATCAAGTTATTTTTTTGCACAGTTTGTTTCTTCAATAATTTAATTGCATTGCCAATGTCTTCTGAATGTTTTTTTTTAACAAATAATGGTTTAAAAAAAGTGATGGGGACAAAATCAGCTATATGAAAAAGCGGTGGGGACATGTCCCCAGTGTCCCCAGTGTAAATTACACCTATGCACTGGTTTGACTGGAGACGTTTAAATACTACTCCATACTGGACCATTTCGGTCAATACCTTAAAGGCCATGTTATAACAGACGTCAGTTGTAAGTTGTAACGCATTCTATTTCTCAGGAACAAGTTATGAATCGCATGATTCACTCTGCACGTGCTGAATTCAGACCTATTCCACATAGTAAAAAGTAGCACCCTGTGGCAAGCAGAGACAATTTTCAAAGGAAAACTGTAGAAAGAAAGTATCTTTTCTTCATTTATTTGTGTTATAGCATTGCCTGCTTTGCAGTTAAACTCATCAAACTTAACTGATGTTTATTGTGTGTCTATGTCAATATCTTTCATGCAAGCTGTTAGTGCCAATGTTAAGAGAAGCTAGTTCAGAGATAACAGTTACACCATAATAGCAGCACATGTAACTGGTAACATATTTTGACTGCACTGGCTTAAGAGAGCTCCAAGATACAGACAGAAATATCAAAACTGTTCATTTAAGTGAAAACTGTTTTGGTTTTCACTTAAATGTTTATTACCTTACTACTTGACATAAGTCTGTCCAGCCAGTTGAAAACTTAATGTGTGCTTTATGTTTTGGCAAAAGGTACAATACTGGGCTGAAATTAGACAGGCCTTTGACTTACAAAACACTTTTTAAGGTCATATATGATTTTTGTGTGCAGTAGGAGGATGAGGGTTTCCAGGTGGTAATTTGTGATGTTTCTCTTCTCATCCAGTCAGAGACACTGCTACAGGAGCTGCAGGAGGACTACAGCTTATCATTCAATTCTTGTCAAAAGAGTTTAAATGTGTTTTACCCACCTTTAATACACTTGATCAAACACAGAGTATTCATGTGATGGCACAATTTTTTATGCTTCATGTTTTTCTGAACCCTGTACAAAACCCCCTTTCTGTTGTGAATACTAAACTGAACAATGCATTGTTCAACTTACGCCGTGACAGTTCTTCCCCTTCTTGTGACATATGCCATGCTTTTGGCTAAGCTAGTGTTCATGTCCATGTCCATGACCATGTCCATGACCATGTCCATGTCCATGTCAATGACCATGTCCATGTCCATGACCATGACCATGACCATGGCCATGGGCATGGGCATGGTCATAGCCATATCCATAACTCTGAAATTGAAGAAAATAAAATGTGTTAAAATATCAAAATACACACAGATCCACAGAGAGTAAATAAAAGTCACAAGAAATAACAACACATCTGAGGTGGCAATGGACTTTACAAAACATTCAAAATTAGGCAAATGGAACTGCACGTCATGTCAAGGTGCTATGTACAACAACTGAAAATGATACCAACGACCATCACCTCTGCACATCTATGCTCATTCCATATTTTAAGTTAAAGCGCTAAAGATGATCAGCACAGTTGTCCAGGTGAACTTACCGTGTGCAAGATAGCAGATCTACAGATGCAGACTTACCTGCTGCTCCTTTTATGTGAAGCCACACGTCATCCTGGATCAGTTCATCAGGGGCAGTGCCTGCACTGAGAAATATGCAGATCTTAGTGTGTATCTGTGTGTGTGTGTGTGTGTAGAGATCCAGCAAACATTACCCTCAAAGCCAATCAGAGTGATGTTCTCAGGAATCAAAACCTGTATTGTTCTCCTCTGACGAGTGAAGGAAGATTTGGTGGTGGGCCACTCGTGCCGAAAATGCCAGGGGTGATTTTTTGTCCCAGTCCAGCCCTGTATCTAACTCTACTTCAGAAATTCAGGTGTGTCAGCACATTTGTGCCCAAAGGGAAGAACAGAGAGTACTGGCTCATTTACACAGTGCACACTGTGACAAGCCATTAAGTGTCTGCATGAGATTGATTAATTATGGCAATCTGCAGAGTTTGTAGATATCGTTTTGCTGGTGCAGAGGTGTAAAAACAGTATACAACAGTAAAACTAATACCAATATGTGTTGCTATGTTCAGGGGAGGTGGTGCAGGCTGTGAAAAAATGTATCTGCTTTGCCAACTTTCTCACACAAACATTTGGTCTCATTAACAAAATGAAAAAAATATCTATGGACTGTTTTTATTGTTTTTCTAAATAGAAGAATTGTTTTAATTTCCATTTGTGCTTTTGACATTTGGCCGAGGACAAACCAATGTAAAGTACATTCATCAAATACACATTCAGTCATGATAATACATAGGAAAAGTATTTATTCTAAATGCACATGCTATGTAAGGGTTAGGGATATAAGGCAACACTGTCTGAAATGCTTTTATACACTTTAGAAACCAGCGCACATTAACTGGGCTTCTTGGATAGCAGCAGATTATCACAACAGATTTGTAATTCTGGTTTAGTTCTGGTGGAGGAGCCATCCTAGAATGTCAACATTCAAAGAATAAAATGTGTTACTTTATCTGATGAATTCAACACAGATAAAGTGTTAATATGTTCTAGTAGTGTAGTGTAGCTACACACAGGCACAGAATATGATGCATCGTTTGAAGGCTGAATTAACACCTGATGATCCGTCAGGACAGTTGTGGTCGTGTCAGAAAAGATGTCACCCACAAAAGAATATACCCTTTCTATTGATTGTCCGAATGCTGTTGAAGACATTATGTTTCTTCATCTTGGCAGATGGTCTGATGAACTATGACCTTTTAAAAAGTTCTTTACAGTTTGATATTCCCAGCCAATGGACTGCTGGGGTAAAGTGTTGAGAAGCGGCCAAGGGTCCAGACTGGGAAGACGTTTCTGTAGGAGGTGTAGCTGATAGCACAGCTCTTGTTAAACACACCTGCAATATTCTCCTGAGGAGGGAAAGAACAGAACACATGTCAAAGCTCACATTATATATTTCATTGCTATTGGACTCATTTGTGTTTGTTGTAATACTGACAATTTAAAGTAAGCATAATTAGGGAATAAGACATGGTATCAATAATATATATGGAACTCAGAGACTTACCTGTGGCCAGTCACCGTTGGGCAGCTGCTTTTCAATCAGCAGCTGTACTCCTTTCTCGATGGCCCCCCTGTCAGGATGCCTGGGTATGTACACAAATAGATTTGAGTGTCCAAGTCAACAACTGGATGTTCCTTTTGTAGTCATGTGTATAAACTGTACAGAAACATAAAACTGCACAGCATGCATGCAATCAAAGGCAACAGCAACTAAAGAAATAAAATTCATCACCCGCGACTAAAATTCAACAGGAGAGCTTCATTTTAACCTAAACTGCCTTTGCAATTTTGCAACAGCAGTTCTCTCAGGTCCCACACACACATCCTGCATAAATGCCAAGCTTCTGAGGTGTGGACTGCTTTACCTGACAGCCATGAGGCCTAACAAAGCCCAGCAGGTGTTGTGGATCTGAGCGGTGCTGCTCTGGATGTAGCGCCGGTACTCGCATGACTCAAAGTCCTCCCCCCAGCCTCCATCTGACATCTGCATGTCCAACAGGAACTGACACGCTTTCTGCACCTCCACACACACATACCTGTTAACAGAGGCACAGCAATGTAAGTAAGTATGTAAGCTAGGGGTTCATGGATGTCCTGTGTGGTTTGGCATGTTAAGGAGTACATGGTGTAAAGTCTGTTCAGGGCCAAAAATGAAACTCATGGTTCAGTTTTTCAGTAGTCTTTGATCAGTCTTTGAAACTCTTACTCATCCTTGTAGATGTGCCCCATACAAGCAAAGGCTTCAAGGCCAAACCATGTTCCATATGTGAAGCACACTCCCCAGGACCTGAGCACAAGCACAAAAGGAGTATCTTTATTTTAACATGAGCTGTCCATTAGGTGGGATATCAGATATTTAAAAAGCAAGCGTAGTCTCACCCTTCCCAGGATCCGTCAGGCCTCTGCACCCTCCTGCAGTACTCCAGCCCATCTCGTAGAGTCGAGCTGGAAAAGGAATCAAAAAACACATAAATATAAAACCTTCACCTCTTCCCTGAAGAGTTTAAAATATTCTAAGACAAAACTGATTTAGTCTCGGTGTCAGCTGTTTTTTTTGTGGATTTTTCTGCCTTCTGTCTTTTAAAAAAAATTTCAGACTAAATGCAACACTCAGGGTGACAACAAATATAAACTTACAACATGCAGTAAAGCCACTTCAGTTTGAAACTTGCTGAGTTTGTTTTAATCATACCATCAGATCGGTCATCCATTTGTGTCATTCAGTAATTTAACTAATATGTGTGCAGAAATAAATGTGTGTGTGTAGTATACCTTATCTCCTCAGCACGGTGTTCAGGGTAGGCCTTCTGGAAGTGCCTCAGAGCCTGCATTACTGCTGAGGTACACTCCACATAGGTATAATCTATCATGATGTCACCTGTTTGTGTGGAAGAATGAGGGATAAAGAAAACACAGGGTTACTAATATCATCACATCACAATTAACAACACCTGCTGCATCCTTTTTTAAAAGGGAAACATGTCATTATTGAGCTATTTGCCCTTTGATATTGAAAAGGCCATGATATTGCAACATATTCTGAGTGCAGTGAAAATTATTTTTTAGCCTTTGTCATGTTGATATTTGCTCATTGTTTTTCTTTTTAACATTTGCATGTGCAGGTTGAGTATCACTGCTGGCAGTGAACTGAGGGCAAGTACAATCTGATATGATGTTGTTATTATGAAATGAACATTTCTGTGACACCAAGAAATCAATTCAGAATGAACATATCTGTCAGTGAAGTGCAATAAAAGGGTGTTGGCAGTATGATGTTGGCACCAGACCTACCAAACACCTCAGAGGGGTTAAGCAGCTCCAGTAGCTTCCCTCCTCTCTTAGTTTCATATGTGGCAAATCCACCGTCAGAGTTCTTCATGCTCAGGAGCTACAAGGAGAAGACAGACACCATCATCAATATATAACTGATGTATCAGATGTATTGCGAGAAAGATGGTGGTATATGTTGACCTGCACTACCAAAAATTACTTTAAGTCATGGGAGTACAAAAGTTCAAAAAAGGTCCATTTGTCTTCCAGTCCTTTACTCACTGCAGACTCACCACTTGGACAGCATCATATAGCCGCTCTGAGGAGACAGGCTGGCCAATGGAGGGACAGAGCTCCTGCAGCAGCATCACTGACTTCAGGCCCTCCGCTGTGCAGTCAGCCACGATCCAACCACAGTCGCGGGTGCTGAAGGGGAAACCTCCCTGACAAAAAAAGAACACCTTCCTTTTCAAAGGCATTTGAACCGTTTATTCAACAATAGTTGTGGCTCTTGTGTGATATCAGTTTTACCTTGTTCATTTGTCTGTAGTACTTCTGGTACTCAGGAGGATTCTCAGGTATCTGTTTGAGTAGAAAAGTCAGGCATAAGAAATCACTTCTATCAAAACAGATCAGATCTCACTGTTCTCATCTGTAGAAAAACACTTGTAAAAACACTGCCAAATACTTTAAACCAGTAGAATAACCATGAAGATATGTGTTTTATTTCTGCAAGATAATGAAAAACAACTGAGATTTTGGAGGTACCTGTGTGATGGTGAGAAACTGATGGGCATCTCGGAGGCACTTGGCTAGCTTGGGGTTATCCTGGGCTCCTGCCTGAAAGACCCCAACAAACAACATACTGTAACCAGCTAGATGATACTCAGGATTTCATGCCAACCATAATGATCAAACAGCTCTCTTTGAGGTGGCCACTGATCTACAAGCAAATGTGACATTTCTGCTGATATTTAGTCAATAGATTTCTTCTTTGTTGCCTGTTTCACATCTTATCTGAGGACAACAATTTTCTATTGGGAATTGTACATACAGGAAAGCTGACGTCATATGTGGGGCCCCTCAGGGCTCAATAATGGGTCCACTGTATTTCAATACATGTTGCAGCTACTACAACTAAAACAGCATCATAGACACTTCAGAATTCTGGATTCTGGGTGTTATTCTTGATTGTGAAACATTAAAACATACCAAACGCTCTTTATCATCTTAAAAACATATCTAGAAGATTCTTTTTGTCTCAAGCTGATGCACACTAACTTGTTATTGGATGTACCACTACAAAGCTCTCCTAACTAGTCTGCCTGAAAAGATTGTTGGCCAACTACAGCTAACACAAACTGCAGCAGCCAGAGTAAGAAAGAAAGAACAAATTTGATCCTGAACTTAGATTTTTAGAGTATATGCCCATGACTTTTGTGTTACCTCAAGAAAAGCCTGTACAGCAAAGCAAGTATCCCAGAGTTGAGATCCATTGGTCCCCTGTGCACAACAAAAAGAACAAAGTGGGCAATCACTCAAGTGAACTTTGAAATCACGGAGTGTAATGAAGCTCTTTTTGCAGGACAAAATATACGTTCGGTATGTAAGTGTGAAACCACAAAGTAGGCTAACAGAATGAAAGTGAAAAGTTAATTTAGTTTTAAGGTAGTTTTCAGTCCACTCATCCATTTTCTAGCCACTTCTCTGCACTTTAACCATCTCCTTTCATTGTGAAAACGCAGCATTCCTACTCTGAGTTCCTCAACATGAGCCTTTGAGACAACCCTATGATTCAACTGTACTGGTTCAAAACTACTACTAAATCTTACTACTTAACACTCAACATACAAAACGAGGAGAGTACTAATTCTCACCTGCATTTTCAGGCCATCTAATCCCAACCTGGAACACAGAATGTACTGTTTATCAGATACATACTTTCTTACACATCTTTGGTTAAGGATTTATTAGTACTGAACGGTTTTCAGCATTATACTTTATATGTCAGAATATCCAGCAAAAGTACTTGACGAGAGTTTTTTCTGATCACCTAATTCTGATCAGTGAAAAAAAAAGTTTGCATTGCTTTTGATACAGCTCGGCTGACTGACCAGAGGTAGTCTGGGATCCTGGACACGTGCTCCTGAAAGGCTGGAGAGGAAGGACCATCCACATACCAGCGAACAAGCATGTTAATAGTCTTGGAGATCTGAGGAGAAATGCCAGCACTTTGTGTTTACAACCTCTCTTTCTATTCCATGGTCAGATTAAATAGGGTGATTTAAAAACATATAGAAATAAATTGTAGTGTTTTTATCCTGTGTCAAGCACAGACATATCCAAACTCATTCTCTGTCATATTGATATCTGTGATTTTTGTCTCTGTGTATATAGTACCGGTCCAATGCTGATACATTTAGTGAAGCGGTCGTCAGCCTGGATGTGTTCATACAGTTCTTTGACAGCCCTTCCTCTCAGAGTGGTGCTGTGATGGGCTTCATACACATTCATCACCACTGCAGGGCAAAAGAACAGAGTCACAGAGGTTCGGGGAGTCCTTCACAGAGAAACTTGTTGGTGAATTCCAATGAACAACACTTATTGTTATCATTGCATCAAAACATCCTGTAGCCAAAGACACGCTTAATGTTTTTATTTTATTTAGTATGCCTCACTTGACGCTGCTCAATGTTCACCTTTTAAGGTCAAAAGAGTTGAATCACAGTTACGTGTTACTTACAAAATGTTTTACATAAAACTTTTAATTAAGTATAAATATCTATTATAAATACAATACTTATAACTATACTATATATTATAGCAATAAAAAAACTACTACAGTAATAACTAGGGGTGTGACAATAAACTTAACTCACATGATAAGACACGATATTGAGTTCACGGGATGAGACAAGATTTTAACACTTTTAAAAAAAAGAATTATTCAATAATGAAATATATGAACATTTTGAGCTTTAGGTGAGTCAGCACACACGCAGGCATGATTTAGTCTTCACCCCTCTCTAGTGTCTTTGTTTGGGGAGTTTTGGCACCTTTTCATCTCAATGATAAATGACTTCTTTTTAATTCAGTTAGAAACTCCTGGATTTTAATAGCTCCTGTGTTTCAGTAGCTTTTCTGTTTAAAACTTTCCGCACAGTCAGAATCTCTCCCACAGATCTGTGTTCTCTGACATGTCCAGTCTGTTATTATTGGTCAGTATGTGCTTCCTGTCTTACAGCAACATGCTTCTGTAGGTGGTGATTTATCACACAGGGTGCTGTGTGAATACTTACTGTAAGCGATGTTGAGCAGTGTGCTGTGAGGCGTATACATGTCACATGCTGCCACGTTGTTCCTCTGATCAGGCCAGTTAATGGTGGCATAGTCCTGGTCATAAAGCTCCTAGAATCCAAAGAGCAGTACATTACCTGGTTATGCAAAAGTATAAACAATGTGTGCGATATGGTTAAGCAAATCTATGTGTTCAGTCCAAGACGATTGAAGATTCCACTCCTGAATAAATCGGTGGAGAAACGTAATAAATGCAGATGCTTCCATACAAGACACTGAATCACTGAATGGTTTGATAAAAGTACAGCTTTGTTAATTACCAAGGCAGCACATTTTTCCTAACTAATAAGAAATCTTATGACTTAACAAAGATGCTCTTGCCCTTTAACTCTGTCAGCATCTGACAAAAAATTTAATCAATTATGAAAAAGATGAATTGACAGAAAAGTAATTGGCAACACTTTGACTAATCAATTTAAGTAACATTTATAAAGCAGAAATGCCAAACACCTGCTGGTTTAGCTTCTGCTTTTCTCTTATTTGAAACCCCTATAAATGGAAAATATTTGGGTATTGGGCTACATGTTGGACAAAACAAGCAAACTCCAGACATCACCTCTTACTTTTTCTCTGACATGTCATAACCTAACAGTCAATCAATTCATAAGAAATAATGGATACAGATTGACTGAAATGAATGATGAATGAAAATAATTGTTAGTTGGAGCTCTGAATTTTAATTATGTCTTAATATTAGATCATATCATCCTCACAGCAAACAACAAGACACACCCAGGAACGCTCTGCTCACTACCAAACTAACTGGTAAACTTCAAAGTTTATCACACCCATTGTGGTATGAAGTGGTTCTGGCACCTGTCTGAGGCTGAGAACCAGGGAGTCTTCCTCTGCAGCCAGTCTGACAGCGTAACAATAACTCATGGGGAGGTAGACCTGGCGGCAGTGGCACCACAGGGTAGAGGGGTGGGCAGGCATGCAAGTGGGGAACAGCCTGGAACAGACAAAAATACATCTGTCATCCCCGAATTCAAACATATTTCCCGTCCTGTTTTCCCTGTGGCAAGATGACAGATGCTCCGTGATACCAGTTGACATATCATAAACAACAAGGATTCAGTCTGTTCTCACTTCAGGACCGGGCCGTAACGAGGGTTTAGAAATTTGTGAGGCCCAGATTTTCTATTTAAAAAAAAAATAGGGCCGAAAATATACGTGCATGTCTGCGTACAGTAAAGGCTTAAAACGTGCAGCGGACAAAGCACTGTTTCGCTGATGATCACACTACAGACCCTTGGGGTGGTGGTGGTGCAATGGTTAAGACTGCGCCTTTGATGTGAGAGACCTAGGTTCTGACCCATCCACCATTGTGTCCCTGAGCAAGACACTTAACCCTTAGTTGCTCCAGAGGTGTGCGACCTCTGACATGAATAGCAATTGTAAGTCGCTTTGGATAAAAGCATCCCTAAAAAAGAAAAGAATAAATGTACAGACGTGGTCTTTCTCCCCACTGCTTGGCTCTCTAACATTGTATAAAAAAGAGAACAGACACACAAGCTCAGGTAGTGCAAAATATAGGTTTACTAATCTTCACAACATGCATTAAGCTAAATGTATCTGAACACCCAGGTGGTTTCTTTTTTATGTTGTATTGAGAAGTGTTTTCTTTGTATGTTAATGATTAGAGAGGCTGCTTTCAGTCATTTAAACATTTCCATGGGTACAGTTATGTTGTAGCAGAGAGAAGTTGGAGAATGGTAGAGTGGTGTGTTTTTTTCCCCTGCTGATTAGGGGTGTGGTTTAGCAGGTAAGGTGATAAATGAGGCACCTGTGAGCTGGGGGGAAGGGGAAAAATGACAAACATTTTGGCATGGAGAACGGAGAAGTGGGAAGTGCACGTCATGCTGTTTTGAGGCATCTGGGCCTCGGAGTGAAACAGAAGTGGTTGTAGGAGAGCAGTGATCCCAAGTACTGGCCAGACTACTGGAAATTAAGCAGCAACCAAGGATTGTTGGAAATTCT
>JAPMOB010228693.1:0-11364 GCA_029875015.1 Lepomis gibbosus | reverse complement strand
GTTTTCCGTCTAAAAACAGCGGTGCTTTGTGTCAACAGAGACGTCTGGCGGGCCGCCATCTTGGTGAGGTCGGCTTCGGTGTTAAGTTTCGTTTCTGTCGTCAGATTGAAGAGAAGAAGAGTTTGCTTTGGCGGAGGCGTCTTTACCGGCCTCTGCTGGCGACCCGGAGGAGCTAGCATGGGAGGGCGTTTGGTCATTTATATTGACTGTTTTTAATCAACATTTCAATGTTTGGAAGCTTTATGTTATTTGAACGTGGTTGTGTGGAGAGAAATAATGTTTTAAAGATAACTCCCAATAAAGTGAACATATAAACAGTAAATATGCAAAACATGAACATTCGCCTGGTGTATTTTTGAAAGAACTGTTTCAGTTTCTTTTCATCAGAGTTACAGTTTTGTTGTTATTAGAAGATATTCAGGTGCATTATAATCTACCTGATGATGGTTTTGATGGTTTATTGCATTAAAATATAGTTTATTTTACCAGATTTTTTCTGTATTAAATCTCCATGTAGTCTGTAATGGTAAAATAAATATGTTAATGTACAATGGATTTCTATTCTTTAGCTTCTGACCTACAAAGGAGACCAGAGTTCTGCGTCTCGGCCTGATGGTGGAGGAGAAGTTACTGATTTATTTGGGGTTTGTTATTTTAGGGTCCACGTGGTTTTTCCTGAGGCCAGCGTCTCTTTTCAGTTCATTTCAGTTGGGTGTTATTACAACATGGTAAAAACAGCAGCAGTGTGACGAAGTGCTGCCGAGAGCTGAAAAATGTTCAACTTTGGGAAAAACTTGTCCAATCACAGTGCAGGGGGAGGGGGACAAACGCCACTTGACCTAAACGACGTGCCTCCTCGCCGAGGCGTTTCCTCGCCAGCAAAATGTCATTTTCAGAAGAGCAGCTGGCGTTTTCAGCTGGAAAAACGCTTGGCCCTCAGTGTTTCTTCTGTTTTTACATTGTGAGTTTTCTTTATGTGCAAATAAACCTTTTATTTTTTATTTAACATTTCATGTTGTTATTTTTCAGAACATTTTAACAAATGCTTTTAAAAAGTGATGGGTTCATGTCCCCAGTGTAAATGACACCTGTGGTTTTTGCACATTTAGGCCTCTGCGATCAAGAAAACCTCCAACGTCTGGTTAGACTTTCAAAATAATACCAGTGTTTAACATTGGGAGACAGTTTGTTAACAAGGCCAGCAGCACTTGGAACCTCATCAACTACCTGGTCAGATTTAAGAAAAGATCTTGGTTTGGGTTTAAATCAATGTTACCCGAACGCAGGTCTCCTGGGTGAAAGTCTGGTTTCTAACCTCGCTGTCGAGCCCAAACACCTTCGTTATTCACACTATTGTGATCCTAAAGGGCTTACACCCCCCCCCCCCAGCGCATTCAACTATCAGACGGCGAAGGACGTGACAAAGTGTAGGTGGGAGTGAGGATGAGCTGAAACAGTGCACTTGTTGGGGCGGATGAATCCACACGTGGCGCCTTCAGTCATTAGATAAACCTTCCCACACCTGTTACAGCAGGTGAGAACTAATTATAGTAAAAGTCGGGAGGGAGGCGCAGGCTGTTATTTGTTTCTACTGAGTCCAACTTTACTGCGTTTGAGGCAGATTCCTTTTTCCTCCAATGTTTGTTTTTGAACTTTTCTCTTGTGTTTTGGAGCGAAGATATAATTAAAAGATCCGTTTTTTATTGTTGTCTCTCTCTCTGTGTGTCTGTGTTTGTTTTCTTTCATTTTAATCTGCACAAACAAACTGAATCTGGTTCATATCACGCTCCGATCCACTTGGAAACAGGCTGCAGCTTCGGGCGAGATGTTTTGTCTGGAATAATTGGATTATTTTAAATTAAACTTTCACAGAGAGCGACGGAGCTTAAGTCTGCGCCGATACCTCAAACCAAGAGGGGGGGGGGCAGCTTTATCACTTACAGTGCAGGAAACGCAGCTCTCCGCTAAATCTGCATTTTATACGTATATTATGAATGACAGAAAAAGAAATAGGAGCCACTCTGTAAATAAAAGTAAGAACTCCCCGAACAATGCAGCTTTCTCATGTTTGTGAAATTACAGGAGGACGGCGTGAAATTGTGTTTAGCAGGAAACGTGATGCCGATGTCGTTCGTTTTCTATCAGTGTAATGAGGAACAGCTGTCAGCTCTCAAACTGAACATTGAGACTTCAGCATGTTTAAACCTTTTACAGTTCTGTTTAGACCCACAGCTCAGTGAGCACGGTCTGGTTTCATGCAGGACAAAAAGTCATCAGTAGTGCTGCGACTCCTGTTCGGCAGCTTTGCAGGATTCAAAGTTCAAAAAACAATAATTTTCTGTCTTACACTGACTCTTCATGTAGGCCTTCGTTTCAGCCTCTGTCTGAAACAAGGGCTGTTTCTCGATATCGAGTTCGCCAAGTTCGGACTTCTGTACTTTAAAGCTCTGACTTGGCGAGTTCGGCTCAGGAGTACAAACTGAGGAACGGGAGCACGCCGTCCGTCTTTCAGCAACTGGAACAGCAGCGGATTTGTTGAGGCCGGACCCGTTAGCGGCGGGACCTCACATCTCCAAAGACGTCGTAGCATTTCTTAAAATTAGCTCCGTCTTGAGAATCCAACCACATGTTTGGTGTTTTAACAGCAAATTCTCACATTAAACTCTTAAAACTACTATATGTGAACAAGAACAGCAGTATTGTAACTTACAGTGGAGAGTTTTCTCCTCACAGACATTTCCTCTTTTTGGCGGCGAAATGCATTCTGGGATATTTGGCTATCCGAAGTCAAAGTCACCACCGATGCAGGCTGGGTGAAACAGGCGGAGCGAGAACACATCCGGGTTTTTGACTGTACTTGGCTAGATGCAGACTTTTGAACTGGAGCAGGACTTTGGCTGAGACTGATGACGTTTCACGAGAACACGAGCACAGACAAGATCGCAGACTGAGAAACAGCTCTGGTGTTCCCATCGACGGTTTAACTAGACGAAGCCGCGGGTTTTAATGAAGAGCAGTGAAGCCAGTTTTGGTCCTATGAAGTACATGGCTGCTTCCTGTTGGCACCAGGATCTACGGAGCACAGCTTTAAGACGCAGTCTAATGACGCAGAGCACCTGCAGTGTTTACAGAGACCACAGCGGCCCACAAACACTCAGTGGTTTTGCCACAGTTTCAAAATGGAGCGAAAATATTTTACCCTTCTCTTAATAACATTTAGGACGCTGCTGTAAGCTTCCACGCTCACACACTTTGACGTCCGACTTGAACTACGAGCTATCCTGCGTCTGAACAGCTGTAAGTGTTTGTCGCTCATTTGTGGGAACAGTGAGGCTACCTGCATCTAAATTTGGAGTGCACACGTATCGCAGCCTTTATAGTAAATGAAAGGTCACAGAGCTGACGGGCAGGTTACAGACTTTATTCTGGCTTTTTGGGTTGCTGGAAAAACATTAAATAAGGTGGTTTTGTTTACTAGAGCACAAAATTCTTTAGATCGAGCCTCTCATGTTGCTCTTAAAAGGCAAAGACTCTAAATGCATTTGACCTAAAATAAAAAAATTTCCTTCCGTGTCAGGGAGGGACAGGAGTTTGTTGTGCACGTAGAGGAGCTGCTAGCAACGTTACTCCAACGCAACAAACTCCTCTGCCTCGTTTCGCCTGGCGTCTCCTGCAACGACTCGCCTCTCAAGAGATTTCAGACTGAGAAATGTCCTCTTCTTTTTTTCATTAATGCTGAAGAAGTTGTCTTTACATTCAAAGGTCTAAAGATCTGTTGATCTGAACCGAGGACTGTTCGTTCATTGTAGACACTGACAATGAATTTAAGTATGCAGCTGTTCAGTAACACTGTACAGGATGCAGCCTGAGGGTCAATCCTGGTCTTACAGCAGACGTCACCTTAGCCATCATCACAACCCTGAGAGATTTGGCAGGAGCCGCCACTGCTCTGATGTACACAGTGTTTTTATTGTCTGAACCACAAAACGTAACTCTTCCTACCACAGAACGCGGCCTGAGTCAGCAGAATCAGGACCAGAGAGCAAACAGACAAGGTTCTGGTGACGCGTCTCTGCGAGCTGCAGGGTTTGGAGAACGTTCAAAGTCGGCCTGGTATAAATAATTAAAAGTCAGAGTTAGGAGGTGGCTGAGTTTGTCTTGCCACTAACGACACCACTGACAGAGTTGAACTGCAGTAACAGAAGCACATGGATCTTTTCTCAGACTCACTCTCTCAGGTGCTGGATTCTGGTTTCCAGCAGACTGCTGTTGATCATCAGGGGCCCCCGAGGGCTCTGAGGGGCCTCAGGCTCCGCTGGGTCTCCTGGTTTACAGACAGAAACAACACAAAGAGTTAAGAAAGACCTGGAGACAGAATATTACACAGCACCTGACATTTTATTTAAAGCCCTGTATTTTCAGCGTTTCTGTTTGCAGCTCTGGATCCTCCCCCGTCCCTCTGTGGAGCAGCTCTGACTCCACTAATAAAAGCAGAACACGGTGTGCGGCGGTGGTCTGACGGGATTATAAATGCAGGAAATCTGCTGCTGTCAGAATCCAAACACGCAGATTTCTGTAAATGGTGATAAGAACACAAGCTCTGTGCAGGAGAGCTGAGACCCAGCTGAGAGACGCCGTCGTCTTCAGACGTGATGTCTGAGGTGAGTCTCAACAGGTCGGATCTTTGAATCTTAATCTCAGTCTTTATGAGGCTAGTGATTATAAGAAACTCTGAGCTGCAATGAGCTGATGACCTGGCAGAGATCACAGCTCATTAAACTCTGTTCCAGGTAGAAACTAAATTCTGCTGTAGGCCACACTTTGTGAACTGCTTTTAACCATCAGCTGACAACTGAACTGATTATTTTTTACCCACCTACTGTTTAATCTTGTACATCTGTGTTTAAAACAATAAAGTGTTTTTTTAGGAACAAATGAGCCGACATCTCAGCCTAATTCATATCTTAGCCTTCGACAGCCCGTCCTCACAGAGAAACAGCCGTACAGGTCGACCATGCAGCAGCTTATTACGACCCGTATTTTGTTTTTTTGTTAGGCCGCGACCTCGAGTGGCAGAAGAAGTCGGGTGATGTAGTTTAAAAAGCGACAAAGTCTGTTTAAGTAGGTCGCGGGCTGGAAACTCAGGAGACCGAGGTTCACGTCCCGTGTGGAAGAAAGTCAAAGTTGACGCGTTTTAAGTTGAATGACGTTTTGTAGAAAAGCAAACTGCTTCACAATGTTTTCCACATGTCGGACAGGGTTGGGAATCGCAGGGTACCACACGATACGGCACGCGAGAAATGGCTCACGATAAAGATCGTCATCGATATATCAGACAATCCTAAAATGATCCATCACGGTATCGAACTATGAAAAGGCCCAATCTCGCCAAAAACAGCAAAATTCTGCAGCGAACATTTTCAGTCTACAGAACTACTATGAAGTTTTTTTTAAACACAAAATAATTCAATAAATTTGCAGACTTTTTGGCTGAAAACACAAATTGCTGTGTACAACGTAAGTCAAAAATGTACCTCACACGATGTTAATGGCTGTTCAGTGACAGAGTTGTTGCCTTTTCACAATACTGAGCGCACCTACAGAGATCAGCAAGGATTCGTGACATTCATCCCCCGTTCATCTCTCATTCTTTAATTAAAGGGATCATCTGCTTTCATTTATTCCTCTTCACTTATTACGTAAACTTCAGCCGAACCTGATTCAGTTCTGTCGTTTAAACCAAGACTTTTAGCACAATGAGGTCACAAGGCAGGGCGACTTTATTTACAGAGCTCATCTCATGTGCAGCTCAATGTGCTTTACATGAAATATGATCCAATAAAAGGAGGAGGAATTAAATTTAAAAACAATTAGAGCCCAGTGCTCCACCATCACAAACATGTTGGGTTCTCCAGACAGTGTGGTTTGATCTGCCACTGCGTTTCAGTCTGGAGTCGGTCTCCGGGCGCCGTACAGCGGCCGCCCACTGCTCCCTTCCGGCATTGGTTAAATACAGAGGATGAATCTCGAATCTGACAAATAAAGTACCTTTCAGACCGAATCTGAGTAAAAACAAACCGGCTGCTGTTTGTCTTCAGGACAGAAACAGCAGCTGCACAAAAAGACTCTGAGCTGCTGTTAAACAGCCAACGATCGAACCGTAAATCAGGATAACGGCCTCTGAGCTGCCCCCCCGGTCTGTCGTCCGCTCACTAGAAACAAATATCTGAGGATTTATGTGGCTGCTTATCGCCGCTGAAGCCGCGGTCTGCCACTTCAGGGACCAATAAGTCCACCACGGCGAGCTGGCCATCAGGACAACAACATATACTGAAGAGGCCATTTCTACGGTTTAACCTGAAACAAACAGGGGCTCTGTGACAAAGCTCAAGCTGGAGTGCAGGAACTCACCAAACGAGTTCACACGATGCAGATTAAGCCTGTCGCTGCTAAAGCTCTCTGTGATCTCAGAGTTTTTAAATTTGGTGTCTGTGGCGAACCAGTAGTGATGAGTTTTACATCAATCAGTACTGACTGGTTTGCCAAAGCTGAAGTGAGGGGGGGTATTTTATTTCTATATGAATAAAACAAAGATTTAACATCAGACAGAGCTTATTGATTAAATTTGGTTTTGACTAGAAGCATGTGTGAACATTACAACACGTGTTTGTAGACGTGTAGGCTACATGCAGAACATACAACAAGAGCGCATTCATGAATCAATACAAATAGACATTTTCAATCTCATCTAATTAAAAATATGATGCAGAAAATTTAATTTAAAATGTCTCATCTTTAAATGTTTGTTATTCTGATGTCTTTGTGTGATATTTGCATCTAAATGAAACTTTTCCGCTGCATGTTTTCTGTTCAGAGAAGCAACACGTCGAGCAGAATAATTCGTTTCCCCAAACAGGGAGGTCCAGGTTTTCAAACAGACAGGTCGTTACTGCTAATTTCCTCTCTTTTATGGCTCCATATTTTAAGAAGCCCCCCTCAGTTTCTCCGGCACTTCATGTTTATCTTTTGTCCTGATAAATTCCGTAAGCTGGAATTTCATGCTGAGCTCAGCTGTATTAGAGCTTCAGCTGTGAGTCAACTCACATTTCGATGTGAGCGCCGAACGCCTCCTCCTCCTCAACGCCACCACGAATGATTATTTTCAATCAATTAATCAGCTGTTTCCTGATTTAAATGATTCATGCTTTGGGCTATAAAATATTTTAAATGTCAGAGTTCATTACGCTCAAACACCCGAGATGCCCGCGTTCCAGCCCGTTCTCTTCACAGGGTGCCACCATGTGGACGCTCGGTCAAGACCCCCTTGGCGTCGTTTTTTTAACGCCCTGGCTTCCCTTTAAGTGTCGTTTTTACACATGTAGGACTTGTGGTCAAGTTAGCAAGAAGAAATATACAACTTCCGGTTAGACTTTCACAATAAAACAAGTGGTTAACGTCGTGAAACATCACAATTTCGGTAGTTTTAGGAAAAGATCATGGTTTAAAATGACTTAACTAAAAACGATCAATACTGACATTTTCTTTCAAAAGGGAAACAAACACCGGTATCCTGTGTGAAAGTTTCTGATCCACCCGTCCAGCCAAACCACCTCCTGACTCTGACTTTTGTTATTTCTATTTCTAACACCTGCTTTTGTTGAACTATGACACTAACGGGTCCTGGCCATGCAGAATGAGAACGGGTTTCAGAGACAGGAAGTAAAACAAGACAACAACAAAAAGGGACAGAACAACTTTAAAGTGTAACAGTGAACACCAACAACCCCAGAACCGTGACGCAGCATTTCGTAATGGAACTAGTTCACTTTAATGTGTGAACTGAACTTTATACCTGTAAACCCTCCTGCTTTTCCCAGGACATTTTCCATTAAATCGATAATACACTTAGCTAGAAGGACCACGTAAATACTCTGCTCCAGACTTCAACAGAGGACTTAGAGTGTATGGAGTTGAGCAGAAATTGATGCTGTTTTGTCGTGCAGTACCAGAGAGTATTCTAAGATATGGCATCACAGCCTGGTGTGGTAACCTGACAGTTCAGTCCAAATCACAGATCGCCCGTCTGGTACAGACAGCCATGAAGATTATGGGGGTCAAAAACATATCCACCCCTCCAGACGATTTATGAGCAGTCTGTTATCAAACAAGCAAAAAAAATAGTCTCTGATCCGACACAACTTCAGAATTTCAGCTTTTAATTTAACCAGAAAGAAAACTCATTGAGATTAAAAATCTCTTTTCCAAGAGCGTCCTGGCCGAGACAGGCAGCAGCACAATTAACCAGGCTGCAGACTTTAAAACATAAAACATAACAATTTATGATGGGAATAAGAGTTGTAAGGTCAAAATATCAAAATATCATATATTTACCACAAGTGATAAACAACAAGGATCGTCCAAGTAATCATTCATAACGTCTGCAGCCTCAAAGTCATTTAAAAGTACTTTAAAAGCAACCAGTGAAACCGGCTCCTGAAGGTTCAGGACATTTTGCAGCTGATTCCAATCGCAGGGCGCCGCATGCTTAAACGCACCTTTTCCCAATTCAGCTCAGACTTGAGGGGCAGATAGTAGTGATAAGTCCTCAGAACGAAGACAATAACTTCCTGTGCCTTTCTTTTTGAAGTAGGCTTGTAGGTCTGGGGGAAGCGGACCAAGAATAGCCTTGTAAACAAGAACGGGCCAATGATTAAGTCTACGGGTGGACAATGCAGACAAACCAACCCGCTCACACAAGTGATGAGTAAGAGCTCTACATGTATATAACATCACCATAGTCCAGCACTTTTACCATCTGGTAGAAGATTTAGGGTTCACTCATGTGTCCATTAAGCTTATCACCACTAACATGTAGGCCGGCTGGGCTGTGCAATATGTTCGTGGTGAAACACATGGGCGGTTGGATTGTTCAATATGTCATCATGTATTGCACATTATGTGAAATGTGTCATTTGTGCAATACGTAGGCTATTAGGTGCGCAACATGTCATTGTGCAAGGGTTGTGCTGCATTATGGGGAACGCAGCAGACAGGGTCGTTCAATCAAAACTGGCATTGAGTCATTGTGCTACTGTATAGTTAACTGTCTAATGAGTCACGGTATTCAGATGAAGTGCAAACAGGAGAGAGCCCAAACGCAAGACACTGGAGCAGAGGTACACTTCAGGGATTTTATTCAGACTTACTGCAGCACAGGGCGTGCAGAGAAAGTCCCGAATAAAGCTGAATCCATACAGCACAGGAACGTGGTCCAAAACAGGCAGGTAATCCAAAATCCCATGAAACGCATACAGGATACACGACAGAGCGTAATGACTGGACAAGGACTGAAAACACTGCAAGCATTTAACACCAGGGACTAACAAGCAGGGCGGGAGCAACACAGGTGACCGGGATCAGGACTAACGAGGCAGCAGGGGGGAACAGAGAGACTGGCATGCAGAGGGATGACCGGGGGAACAGACATAACAACACAGACGTTTACAGACCAGAAGTAAACACTAAGGCATGAACTCAGGCTCAGGGCTGGAAACTAAGTAAAGAAGGCTACACAGAGACTAAAGCAGAATGAGCCCAAACGCAAGACACCGGAGAGCAGAGGTTCACTTCAGGGATTTTAACCCAACAACAAAGAACAGGGAAAGTTTACCTTCAGACAGATGTGACGCTGCACTGATGACATGAATAAAATAAATATAAAAATTAGGTAAAAGATCCTGACTTACGTATCCACAGCTGTGTTTTCCGTAATAACAGACAGCTGACTTCATGAACAAAAGTAGTTCATTTTATTGCTGTGTTCTGATTTTCACGTGTGTTAATGTTCACTGACACTCAATGTACCGGGCGCCACAATAGCCAAAATAATGTCAACACAAAACCATAAAATAAATACAAAGACAAAAACTAATAGACAGAACTGAAAGGACAAGGAACAAAACCCCAAAACAGAAAACATGGACCAACTGCTGAACAGAACAGGGCAGGGAACAGAAAGAGGACCGAGCAGGAGACAGGACAACACTTAACGTGGAACAGATCAGAAATAAGGAAGATACCAAAACAATACTGAACACAAGCAGACAGATGACGAGCAGATAAACAATAACAGGTAGAGAAAGCACACTAATGCTGGGGACACACCTAAAGATAATCGGGCTGATTCTGGGCCGGTTTCCCCTCTTCAGACAATCCCAGCTACGTCCCGATCGTCTTGGTGGTTCTACAGATTATCTTATTAGATTCTCCCTCGGTGTGTGAGGGATCGGAAGAACGTCGGAGGCGGCCACGATGTGTGTGAGGATCCCCGAGGACAAACGCACACGTTCTGGAGATTATCAGGTGAAACGAAACAGTATCCAATCAGAAAGCGAGATGATTGAAGACGGAAGCATAAAGAGTCTGGACTCGGGTTGAAAATCTGTTGGTGTGTGGTGAGCTGTCTTTGTCACATCATGGCACGCCACACACTACAGGAGCAACACGGTTAAATCCAGGATTTTTTCTCCTCGTGTTTGTGGTCTATCACATGTTGAAAACGCAGCCTCAGAGACAGACAGACCGGATCGAGACAACAGATGCTTTGGAATCCGTTTCCTCCCAGACCTTTTCAGGATGGATGATACGTTTCTCCAGTCTTTTACTCGCATATTGCCCAAAAAAATAGATGTGTGCGAACTGAAAAAATGATTTACGGTGAAGAATGGAAGCTACAGTAATTCCTCCGCATGAATGTTTATGATTATCGACGAGTTAGTACTTAGCATTAATAAATTAGCGACCAATGTAGACCTGGCGTCTTGCACAAGGATTTTAAAGAATAAAAACAACCCCAAAAACTTAAACAGATGTAACTGGACTTAATATCAGGCCTGGTGGTAAACTAAAATTATTGTGGATATAGTAACTAGAAAAGGGGGCGAGGGCGGAATGGAATTATCTGGAAATATCCTTATTTTGTAAAGCCAGTGTTGACAGGTTTGGTCAACATGTGAAAACTTTCATCATCCTAAAAAGATAAAATATGTCTAAAGAACAAGAGAACATTAAAATGTGGCTTTAGGTCTCCTGAAGCAGAGATTTCTCTACAGTTACTGTGAAGAAGCAGGAGGAGAGTCGCACAGCGTTTCCTCTGACAGGAGGAGAGAACGCACAAAGTTTCACCTGCAGCTGAGACAGTTTTTTTCTTCTGAGGTCAGTGGAGCGAGACGAACAGGTTTCACAGCCGAGGACAGATTGTGACTGAACCAAGCCAACGGGAACTGAAGCCCGACAGGAGGAGGAGGAATACGCTCAGTATGTGGAGGTGAAAATAAAGTAAAGGCCAGACGGAGGAGAAGGTGA
>JAPMOB010228692.1:0-17386 GCA_029875015.1 Lepomis gibbosus | reverse complement strand
GCACCACCATGCACCTGGAACGCTTTGATGTCGGAATTCGGAAGTTTCAACTGGGAAATATCCCAGTTCCGACCAGTCTCAAACGCGCCACTAGTCTAACATGAGCTGCAGGTGACTGCAGGGGCGGGGTATAAAACGGCGCCGTAAAGTCGGACATATTCTACCTGCAGCAGCTTACTGTGAGCTGAGATCAATGACTGATCTCGCGGCAATTGCAAAGAAAAATGCCGCGAGACTAGGCAAAAGTGTGGTTCCAACTTTGTGCAGCCTGAGAAAAGCAACTGCGGCCGCCGGACTCGCTGCCTCCAACATGCATCACAATAAGTCAGCCCTGTGCAGAGTCGCATGAAGTCAAACGCACCTAATGTTTTTTTTGTTATTTTTACTCCGCCCGGGCCCGGCGTATTATTATTTTTTAATAACGCAGGTTAAAATACGGGAGATTTACGGGGAAGTACTAATACGGGAGGACGGCGGGAAAGAAAGGTAAAATATGGGAATTTCCCGGCCAAAACAGGATACTTGACAGGTATGGGAATTACAGAACTGTCATTGCCAGTGTCCCGGGTTAGCAATAGTAACAGTTAATGGCCAATAGGTGTCAGTGTCACTGCACAAGCAGAAAATGTGCCGAAGCAGTCGCAGTAAAGTCTCGCGTGTGAACGTCAGATAATGACATTCTCTGTGTACAACAGGTAAGCAGAAAACGCTCTGTAGCGATTGTCAAGTGATATTTTTGCATATTGCAGAGAAAAATCTTCATTAAATGTGTAGCACCAGATTGAGCCTTTGCGATGTCATTCTGTGCCCCGCTACATAACCAGGTGTGTGCTTGTGCATATACACATAATCAATCTCATGGGCGAACAGAATCTGACAGACAGAGGCCAACACACCGGGACACAGCTTTACACAACATGCTGGAATCTCAGCTAAACTCCCACTCCAATGTTAGAGTAATACTTTATCACCTTTAAGTTGTACTAATCCATGCTCTTTGCATGAGAAAGTTACATTGACTGCATTTAGCTGACTTAATATGAGAGTTAACTGCCTGCCAATAACTAACCATTTTCATTACCATCCAATAAATTTAGCTATGCTGACAATGTTAAACCTCACCAGTGAAAGATACACAAATAGTTATTAAAAAGCCAGCAAGAGTAGGCTGATGTATTACGAGGTAATACATGCTTTTAATGTAGCGTTATCATGCAACGAGCATGGATTAACAATAATAATAATATTAACTTTGATTTATATAGCGCCTTTCACAAATCCAGTGACAGAAACAAGGCGGGGGGGCGTGTTTAAACTGTTTTTTAAAGGTTATTAGAGAGGAGGCATTGAGGATGGCAAGAGGAAGCTTGTTCCAGAGTGATGGTGCACCGACACAGAAGGCTCTGTCCCCAAATGTCCGGAGTCTTGAGTTAGGGACAGCAAGCAGGTCCTTGTCAGAGGACCGCAGGGACTGTGACTGCTGAGTGTAGGGATGGAGTTGATCTGTGAGGTACTGAGATGCAAGTCCATTGAGAGATTTTTACGACAGGAGGAGGATTTCATATTTGATCCGGGACTTGGGAACTGGTAGCCTGTGAAGCTTCTTCAGGATGGGTGATGTGCAGTCCAAGTTTTGTGTGGGTGAGCATCCTAGCCGTAGAGTTCTGGATACTGGAGTATGTCAGTAGCCTTGCTGGGCAGACCAAACAGGATACCGTAGTAGTCAAGTCGGGAGGTGATGAAGGAGTGGATGAGAGTCTCAGCTATTGTCCTCAGTGTGTCTCGAGTGCATTTACACATGTACTTTGGTCAAGTGCCACCTGATCACAATCTGATCACCCAAAATACATTTTAATACCAGGTGTTAACAGCCTCTATGTTCCCTGGTTTATAATATGCAAAGTCATTCACCTAAAAATAAAACTGCCAAATATGGCATTGCGTCATTAATTAAGAGATCAAACACGTGTCTGTTTTCTATCATAGAAATTGTTTTAAAATTTGAGTGTTAAATTTATAATTATTGAGGTCTTAAAAGGTCATAAAAAGCATTAAATGTGACTTTTAAAATGGTGCAAGAACCCTGGAGTGAGAACAATGGAGTGAAAGACTGCAGAGAGGTCATGAAGAATTAAGATGCTGACATGACCAGAGTCAGCTGCCATGAGAAGGTCATTTGTGATTTTAATGAGGGCAGTTTCTGTCCTATGTGTGTTATGTGTCCTGAAACCAGACTGAAATGGCTTGACGAGGTTGTGATGTAGCATATGGTGGTTGAGTTGGGTAGCCACAGCTCTTTCCAATAACTTGCATATGAAAGGTAGGTTGGAGATTGGGCGGTAGTGGTTTGGATCATCTGGGTCAAGGCCAGGTTTTTTAAGTGTAGGGATCACAGTTTTGAAGCTGGTTGGAACCACCCTAGAAGATAGCAAGGTGTTAATGATGTTGACCAGTGTGGGACCCAGAGTAAGAAATGCCTTGACCAAGGCAGTCGGCATTTGATCTTGTTTGCTGGTCATGGCCTTTGCTTTTGACACCAGCTCAAGAACTTGAATGGGGAGAAAGAGGAGAGGCAGCTCTGCGGTGTGAAGACAGTTGAAGAGTTTGTGTCCAGCAGCGGTAGTGTGGTTGGATGGGAGGCGCTGGATAGCTGCATTTGCTGGTGGATGGTTTCTACCTTTTTCTGGAAGTATTCCAGAAACCTGGAACATAGGCCAGCAACATCAGATGGTTGAGGAGAGTCAGGTGGGCAGAGTAGGCCATTGATAGTGGAAAAAAGCTGTTTAGGTTGATGTTGTTGGTTGTCAATGAGTGTAGAGTAATAGTAATGTTTTCACACTGGATAGAGCATCTTCGTAGCTCTTAACATGGTCGTTGTAGGCTTTCTGGTGGACAGTGAGGCCAGATTTTTTTTAGTACCTCTCCAGCCTCCGCCCTGTGGCCTTCATGAGGTGGAGTTCAGCAGTGAAGCAGTGAGAAGGACAGGAGAAGGAGACAGGTCGAGTGATGAGGGGGGCAACAGAGTCCAGACTACATGACATGGCCAGGTTGTAGTGATTAACCAAGACATCAACTGTGCAGTTTGAGGGATAGCTGTTAAGGTGGCCTGCAAGGGTACAGGACAGTTTAGGTATGCACACTCATTTGATGTTTCAATATGCAACGGTCCTTTTCACACACTTCCTGTGTGTATGCACAGAAATAGAGAACATGACAGTGAGGTAATCTGAAATAGCCAGGTCAGCAGTCTGTAGATGGGTGAATTAGTTGAACGTCAAGCTGATAAAGTATTACTGTAGTGCTGATTTTCCAGCATTTTGTGTGATGCTGTTCCTTGTTATGTCTCTGTTTTGGCTGACGCCGTGTGCTCGTTCATTAGTCGAGCATGCGCATGAGCTTGGAAAGGTAGTGGTTACAATCTGAAATCTCACTGCTAGAGGCCACAGATGGCCCCTTTAAGGCGAACAGATGGTTAAATGAGGAGCTAGACTTTTAGTCTTCTGGATTGTATTTGGTCTCAAAGAAGAGGAGTTTTGAGAATAGTTGAAAATGTATTTAAAAGTTGTTTTTATAAACATCGACCATAGACTGACTTTGATGGAAGATCTGAGTATGCAGTGATTTGAATAATGAGGTTGAAAATGAGGTTGGGAGAGTAATGAATTTGCTGCATTGTCTTGAAAAAATGAATTTCAACCATTTTATTCTTTGATGGATGAAGATGAAATATTGTATTTGCTAAATAAAGTTGTTTATAATCTCTCATCTCCCTTGTCAATTTTGAATCATCTAGAAGTAAATTTTGCAATCTGTAAAAAGTATTTGAAAAAGATGATAAGAATGTTGTTTTGTAAAGTCAGTATCTATGGTTATTTAGGCAAATGACTGATATACAGTACCTCACAAAAGTACACCCTTTACATTTTTGTATATATTTGATTATATCTTTTCATGTGAGAACACTGAAGAAATGTCACTTTGTTACAATGTAAAGTAGTGAGTGTACAGCTTGTATAACAGTGTAAAGTGTCAACTCAAAATAACACATCACTCAGCCATTAATGTCTATACCACTGGCAACAAAAGTGAGTACACCCCTAAGGGAAAATGTCCAAATTGGGCCCAAAGTGTCAATATTTTCTGTGGCCTGCATTATTTTCCAGCACTGCCTTAACCCTCTTGGGCATGGAGTTCACTAGAGCTTCACAGGTTGCCACTGGAGTCCTTAGCTCCATGACGACATCACGGGGGTTGGTGGATGTTAGAGACCTTGTGCTCCTCCACCTTCCATTTGAGGATGTCCCACAAATGCTCAAAAAGGTTTAGATCTGGAGACGTGCTTGGCCAGTCCATCACCTTTACCATCAGCTTCTTTAGCGAGGCAGTAGTCATCTTGGAGGTATGTTTGGATTCGTTGTCATGTTGGAATTCTGCCCTGCGGCCCAGTCTCCAAAGGGAGGGAATCATGCTCTGCTTCAGTATCTCACAGTACATGTTGGCATTCATGGTTCCATCAAGGAAATGCAGCCGCCAGGCACCGGGGAGGGAAAATGGCTAATTGGGCCCAATTTGGACATTTTCACTTAGCGGTGTACTCATTTTTGTTGCCAGCGGTTTAGACATTAATGTCTGTTAGATGTGTTATTTTGAGGGGACAGTAAATTTACACTGTAATGCAAGCTGTATACTCACTACTTTACATTGTAGCAAGGTATTTATTCAGTGTTGTCACATGAAAAGATACAATATTTATAAAAAATATGATAGGTGTACTCACTTTTGTGAGATACTGTATAAGGTAGGCATGAAAAACCTCTTGACACCACCATGATGAAGTGTTTTAAATTTGACGACTCAATTAGCAACAATTACTGCAAATGAACCTGAACTGACGATTCATACAGGCACCACGTTTTGACAAGCATCAATAGCAGCATCTGAATTTCACCTGTGAAAGTTGCTACTTTACTGGGCCTCACTAAGAATTTTGCACTTAGGAATTTGCAGTAGAATATCAACATGATGTGTCAAACCTTCGCTACAGTCTGTTGAAGAGCCAAGGGGCTCCTGGGAAACAGAGCACTGTGTAAACTTCCTGTGCAGAGGTGCACTTCCTTCCTACCGTCACTGAAGCATGAGGAGGGTCCTGAAGATGACGAATGGAGGCTATCAGATCTTTCTTCTAGACCAAGGAGGGATCTATGACTGCCTCTTCATGAAGTTCCCATTCTGTATCATCCCTCTTTCCCCCGTAATGAAAGACTGAAGTGGTGTAACTGCGTCTATGCAGGAGGTGGTTAATCAAATCACAAAGGATTACATGTCACATTTGACCTGTATGGACCCAGTTTCTGTGTAAAAAGTGGGATTAAATCCACAGAGTAAGTCACTTGTCTGTTGTGTGAAAAAGAGAGCAAGAAAGAGTCAAATTGTCAATACTGCTCAATTTCCATTTTCTTTCTGTATTTCTATCTCTCTTACACCTATTCATACTTTACTCCCCTCTTTAGCTGTGACAGTCTCCCTTCATGTGGGAAGGGACTATTAATGAATGTGGATGAGCATGTGGGAAATGTGTGGGTTTCTCTCTGAGTGACAGAAACTTGACAAGGCTTTAGAGGCTGGCTTAAGAGTTGAAAAAAAGCAAACAAGGAACAGCTTTTTTCCAGATGGCCACTGCAAAATAGAGCACAATATACTCTACAAGTTTGTGGAGGCAACGTCTGCCTGAAGTACTATAAGTCATTTTGAGAAGAACAACTGTTTTTTCTGATGGAAAACAGTCTGTTTATGTAAAATAACAAAAGTCACTGGATCCAACTTTGTCTGTTGGATTTGTAATGGGCCTCACTGTTGGTCACAGCGCTCAATCTGTGTTTCCAAAAGCGATAAATACAAAAGAGAAAAATTCCTATCAAAGCTATCAGGCCTGAAGCATGAAGAGGATAGAGTAAATGTTTATTTTGTGATTCTTCCTGGTTTGCTAAGGTTGCTTCCATCAACCTCTGTTCTAATCTGCGAGTATCTGGTATGCTCTCCAAACTAAATTGCTGTTTATTCTATTCTGTGGGTGTCAAAGCCCCAGCCTTCCCCTGAATGCTATCAGGGGAATGAGGGTCCCAGGATGCTCAACTCTGCTGCTGACACAACACTATTCCTGAAAGACCCGCCGCTTGATTTACCCAAGCAAAATGTCACAGTAATTGTGAAGATTTATATCAATGGGAAAGAGCTGACGAGGTCCTACAGCTATCAGATCTGACAGACTTAATATGTGCTCAAATGTTGCCTGCGACACTAAAGGCTTGCAGGTTGACCAATTTTACCAGGAATGTTCCACCTCAGAAAGTATTGACCGAGCCGTCGTTTTTCACTTCTGTAAATTGAGTGTGAAGTGGAACTTTTAGGTTGTGAAATTGTATTTTTAATAAACTGGAATCACTTCAAAAACATTTTATCACACTATTTAGCTATTGCTTGTGTGCCATCTCAGATGATAAAGTGAAAAACAGACTAACAGGTGGTTTGTGTACATAGGCTGAACGTGTGCTTTGATACTATATCCTTCACTCCCTGTCACAAGATCTGTTAAGATAAATTTGCATTGCGTAATTGTCTTATAATGTTTTAAAACAACTGAAAAGGTATCATGCTGTAGAGATACTGTCAGCTATGCAGTGGAGTCTGTCACAAAAGGGCTGTGGTGGATAATGACGGTAATAGAATAATAAAGGTGACACAGTGGGTTAAACTTTACAATAAGGCAGTGGTGAAAGAATTATTTAGATCATTCTTTTAAGGACCAGTACAACATTACAGTATTAAAGTAAAAGTCTTGCATTCTACTTACTTTGTGAAGTAAAATGTACCCGGTGACTAATACGTTATTATATATTACAATATCAGATTTTTGATACTGATGCATCAGTGCTTAAGCAGCATTTTACTTTTGTAGCTTCTGGATATGTTTGGGCAGTACAAAAGCTTGAAATCTAATAAAAAAATATTTTGAAGAACAGGATTGAAAGTAAGTTTTGATGGTAAATGTCTTTGCCTCCAGGGTACCAGCTTTTCCTGTCTTTTACAGACCATCTGTTTCGGAGTTTTAGTTTCAGACCAGAGCGGGACAACGGTGCCAGAAATCATGTGACTCTCAAGCTCGCAATTGTGTGGGCAGATCTCTGAAAAGTGGGTGTTCAGCTCTGCAATACAGGTGCACTTCTTTTTAACGTCTGTGAAAGTTTCTAGTTTAGTCCAGTTGGGTTTATTCCAAAGGGTCACAAGACAAATTGAGTTGAGTAGTGACAGGATTAATGGAGGCAAGAAAACGTAAAAAATCTGTTCTTTTTTTTCTATAACCTTTGGCTTTTTGTGAAATATTGAATAATTTGAACAGTTACCTAAATTAAATATCTGCCAGGTAAATGTAATGGAATAAAAAGTTCCTCGTAAATATAGTGGAGTATAAGTAAAGCAGCATAAATTGAAAATATTCAAGTTTTAAAAATTTGTATATGTCATTTTGGGACAATTGACAATAAACCTATTTTGTCGTGGTATGAGGATGTGTTGCAGTTATCAGTGTTCCTGGTTTGTTCCATTCCTCTGTAACCACTCAGTATTTCCTGCACAACTGTTGCCACATAATTATTAGAATACAATTTCACTTATTGGTTGAATCTAGTATTTATAAGGAATGGGTGAGTCACTAGATGAAAGTAATCTTTGAATGTTTTATTGAGTGTTCCCTCTCAACAGGCAAATTTTTTTTTTAACCTGAATATGTTTTCTCCTTTACGTTGATAGGGAGGGTGCCACATTTGAACCTCAGTGGCACCTATGCTTAAAAGATCATGTAAAAGTATGTGTTGCAGTCCCAGTAAAGAGTATAGTTCCCTAACATAGACTGTAAAATCCAGATGGCATTAAAAAACATGAATGAATATCGAGGTTCTTGTCTAAAAATGACTTAGAAATATTCAATTCTGGCTGGTCTGTTTTTATTTTAGTTCTTTTGTATGTGTACGTAACTGGTAGAAACACCTGAGAAAGTATTTTACATAAAATCAGGCATCATGATTTACTATGCCAGCACTACCTTCCTGGATCTGAATCCTGCCCATGACCTTCATCATATGTCATTATTATAATCTCTCTCCCAGTCTTTGCTGTCTGACTTCACTTACTTCCAGTACAGATGAATCATGGTACAGAGCGCAGAGTAGTTTGTAATACCGTGCTGTTTGTAGATAAATGAGAGGCTGGAAACAAACCTTAACTTACAGAATGACAGGTAAAAAAACAAAAGTTGTTTACAAGTCACAGTTCACCTAAAGCTGAAATGAACCTATAAAATAAAATAAAAAATGTAACAAGGCTAACTTCTCCAAAACAGCTGTGATCAAAGGGAATTTTAACTGCAGGTGGAATCACACCTTCCCAGAGTCAAAGGGACATTTTCAAAAACTATTAATCTTTCACTGTGCGTGCCACAATGAAGTCTCTGCTTGCACAACAGAAAACATTGAGAAAAACATGAATTGCTGAGTTTGAAAATTTGAGTTTTTAAATGTGTGTATTTTCCCCTTTGACAAAAGTATATTTTATTGCAGACACAATGGTATTTGGTTTTATAGCAGTTTGTGACGGGCAATAGCTCATCAGATGACCTCTAGAGGCTTCTTAAAATGTGCTTTGCTTATTGTGCGGAATGATGTATGTGAGAGTTTGACAGTGACAAGCTGTTTTCACAAACTTTAAACCTCAAGTGCACAAACACTGAGTATAGACTTTTCAATTTAACTTTTTTTCAAAGGAAAAACCATTTCAGACTCAAATAATTATTTCAAGGACAGTATTTTTAGGTGCCTTAATATGTGCCCAGAGGGGATCTTTAAACTTCTGTCCTTGATTACAGTTTTCGCTTCATTCCCCTTTTACTTCTGTTTGTGCACAAGTGCCACTTCTTTTCATTTTATAAGGTTGATTCTTTCCTTATGCTGCTATTCAGTCATCTCAACTCTTGTTTAGTGTACCTGTTTGTAGTCAAGTGTGCAGACAGAAACAATGTACTTGCTAACTCTTTCTGATACTTCAGAAATTTTAACTGAAAAGGTCAGCATCGGCACCATCTAGGTACAATTTTTTTTTCACATGTGAACTTTGTGTCCTCCAAGCAAGAACGTTTTGAAAGCAGTGAGTCACAGTATATTCATCCGAGTGTAGTATGTCATTCATTCAACAAAGGGTTTGATTTTTGGTCTGTAGTCTATCCATTTGTGTCTTTCCACCTTGGAAATTGGAGCAGGCAGGCAGACTGGAGAGACATGTGCCTTGCTTTTAATGGGTATCACAAATGTTTCAGTTATTCCACTCCATCTGAAACGTCCCTCCCCTTGAGCACACTCCCAAATTATAACTATGGAATGAAGCTGGGACTCTTTGCCTTGCAGAGCGTTAGTGTTTTCCCCAGCTAAGACGATCGGAAAGATTCCTCCTGTGGGCTTGCATCATGGAGCCTAGCAGTCAATCCAGCAGTCAACAGATTCTGTGGAAAGATGTGAGTCCAATTTAGTTGTTTTTATGTTAGAATTATTGCACTTTTAATATTTTTAAGCTGTGATCAAAAAAAATTTTTTTTTTACTTTTTACTTTACTTTACCTTCTTTCGGGGGGNAGGTCACTGCAGTGTCAAGAAAATGGGAGCACCCTTAAACTTTTACAGCTCAATAAATTAAGTACAGGTGGCAGCAGTGGTGGTTTGAGGGGAGAGAGAGAGGTCCTGTGATATTTGAGCCTAAGCCTTAAGTAAAATGTGTCAAAAATCTGCCTTTTTTTAAATAAAAAAGGAGTGCTGCTTGATCTCTTGCAGAGTTTTCTCAGAAAAGTAATTTTTCCATCTAATTCCTTTTGGCTGTTCACCTTGGCCTTTTCTTTATTTTTACTCTTTATTTTTACTCTTACTCAGTCTCACCTGAAACACTGTGTTTGTTTTTTATCTAGAATACCCTTGCTTCCCACATGCAAGCAGCATTCAAATAGACCCCAAGAATTGTCTTTATTTGAGACTTCAATTTTAAGGAAGGGGGGGAGGAGGGATTTTTGGCTCTGAAAGCTTCTTCTTCTTCTTCCTCTCATATTTCACTTGTTAACAATAGAGCCACATGGGTAAGTACTTTCACAGCAAAGTATTATTATATCTTTATATTATACATATGAAATAATACAATGTTATTTTACTGTCCATCAAAGAATGGGCAACTGTCCCAGCAGATACAAATACATCACAAATACACTGTAAGTAATGGATGGACAATGATTATGGTTAAGAAGTCACCTGTGACTTCTTATTTCAGTAGTTTTCACAGGAATTCAAATGCTTATATGAGCTTGCCCCAGTGTGATCAACTATTTGCCTGTGCTTGTTGGTTTTGGAGGCTACATCTGTTTTCTCAAAGAAGTGCTCCTTTTTCCGTAATAACAGCAGGGGGCTCTGGGTACTCTTCCTCACAAAGCTCAAGAGGAATTGCCTGGCTGATTCTGAACTCCTAAACCTTTAAATACTAGTTGGCGGGCACTGCACACTCAGACTGCTCACTCTTTCTCCATCTCTGCCTTTATTTCTGTCTGTCTCTCTGTCTGTCTCTCAATCCCTCCTTCCTCCTCTGAGTATTTTATAATCAAAGCACTGTCAGAAAGAGGTTTGTCCTCTAGTTAAGTTTCCACTGCTTATGCAACCTGACATAGGAGAGCAAAGGATTTCAGCCAACATTTTTTTCTTCACTCAGAGAAATTCACAATGTAAGGAATTTCTGGCTCTCTGATTGTAGTCCTGTTTTCATTATGCCTTAGGAATGTGAAATACTTTGATGTGTCTCAGGTTTTTGTGGCCACTGTTTCTAATATGTCAAATAAAGAATGATAAAATCTAGAAATCATTAATGGCAAAGACTTAGTTTAAGTTTTGAAGTGGGTGATTGTGAATAATATGTCCTCTGTCTTTCCCCAAAGTCAGGCTGATAATGTATTTATTAATCAGAAATTCAATTCATATTCAACAAACACGCAGAGTAACTGTATGCCATTACTACTAAATCATCTTTCCTCCTGTGGGTCATAACACCTACGTACTATATTTTAAAAATAATAAAAAAGCTGTATGAATCATATTAATCCGAACAATTTTGGATAATTGTTTTAATAGGATACAAGTCCAAAGGCCACAAAAACTTCCAAATAATTACTACAAATTATTTAAAGAAGTTACCATGTCATAGTGCTGTCAAATCTACTGCAGCTTAACTACTGTTAATACTCGCAGCCACAATAGAAAACCAATGCTGCTTTATCGTCATTTTAAAAGACAGTAAGATGAGCAACACCAATTTTGCTAATTGAAGTTGGTTCCAATTTTTTTTCTTTAACATATCTGCATATCTGCTCTCCTCTGAGACCTTCAAAAGTGGCCCAGTGTGAATGAGACACTTTCATTTTCTGCCTACTGGAGCTGTGGTGGAACAAAAGACTGTCTTTATTAATTTGTGGCCTTAAGCTTGGGGAATTGACTACAGCAGGCAGAGTTTTCATTTGAGGTAAAGTTTAATAAATGTAACCTTTCTTGGGCACTTGTACCAGCCTGTCCTTCCCTACACTTTGCATGGGGATGCTTAGATTTTTCAGGAGCCTCATTGGTGGATAAATTTTGCAGTGATCAAATAAAATAGCATCTCTTTGGGTTAAATGCAAAACAGATAGAAAGGAAAACTGAAAAGAAAGAAATATGAATTTATTTTATGAAAATTATAAATTAAAGCAATAGTTAGAAATTTTGGGAAAGGCACTTACACGCTTTCTTCCTGAGAGTTAGATGAGAAGATTAATACCACTCTTATATGTCTGTTAAATAGAGTTGCAAATTGGGAGGAGCTATTTCAGGGTCCCATGATGTAAAAGCTCCATACATTTTTCCCATTGACAATAATACATGACTTACAGTTGGAGCTCAACTAAGGCTCGGATGGACATGAAAGTCTCCTGCTTGTGTCTTCGGTAGAAAAGATGTACACCACATTAGAAAATGTGTGGTTCTTTGATCAAGTACAAGCCTGTGTCCATAAAAACTTTGAAGGAGAAGTCAGCCTTGACTCCGAGGTGCATTTCAGCAAGAAGCATCCAGTCAAATAGTTTAAAATTCTGTTACATGTGCCACTAATGGCAGATGAAACCTGAAGATTATGCTGTTGAGAAGACTGAAAATGCAATCTTCAGCTTAATGTAACCATGACACACAAAACGTGATAAATAGCCCTCTAGGGTGCCCTTACACTGGACAAAACATGATAAAATGCCCTTTAGGGTGCCATTTCAGTGGAGAAAACATGATCTAGTGCGCTAATGGGTGCTCTTCCAGTGGACAAAATGTGATTAGGTGGCCTCTCGGGTGCCCTTGCAGTGGTTAAGACGTGACAAAGTGCCCTTTAGGGTGTCATTCCAGTGGACAAAATATGATAAAGTGCCTTCTAGGGTGCCATTTCAGTGGAGAAAACATGATCCAGTGCACTAACTGGTGCTCTTCCAGTGGACAAAATGTAATTAGGTGGGCTCTAGGGTGCCCTTCCAGTGGTCAAGCCGTGATAAAGTGCCCTCTACTGTGCCCTTTCAGTGGTCAAGATGTTATAAAGTGCGTTCTAGGTTGCATATATATGCTACCATATGTAATATTAAATCTACATTGTTTGCAGGTTGAGGCGGCAAAAGAGAAGAAGGTCAAGTACCATACCTACCAGCGAGTGGCTCTGGTTCTGGCTCTGGTCTTCCTTGTTTTGGCTCTCTGTGTTTTCAGTCTGAGATATTTGTGGAGCCCCAGTCTGGGCAAGGTAAGACTAAATATCACCTCTTTGATTGTCAGTTATCAGCTTTATTGCCACTGTCCTTACTAAGTGTGGTATTGATAAGGTAGTAACAACGGGCTGTTATTATGGGCCCTTGAGCTCCACAATTACAAAGCACACATGCACACACACATACACACTATTCTGTTTTTAATGTGGGGAGTCGGTTGGATTCAGCCTTGTGCGCGCTCCCTAGGCTCTGTGCTGATATGCAGCTGGCTTCGCTGAATGAAATAACGTTACGGAGCCAGTGTTGATCTGCCTCTGAGATGGGAACGTTGAAGTAACAGAGCCTGAACATGTCTCCTGTTCTTTTCTCTCCTGTCTCTTTTGAAACAACTTTTATTTTAGGGTTAGAGTTAGGGAATGACATGACTGTTAGCTTGGTGTCAGACATAACGCAAAGGGGGAAATGCACATTAGAGTGTTGATCTCCATTAAGATAGACTGGTGGAGGTGAACTGCGTGTCTACTGTTAAATGATGAAACCATTCAACTGACAAAGTCCAGCTTATAACCTAAACCGCTCCCATCATGGGCCCCAGTACTGCTGCATTGTTTGCACTGTCTATACCTACGCCCCTGTATTGATGAGAGACAGATGAAAGAGTTTCCACATCAGCAAATCATACAGGTTACATCAAAGAAAAAAAATATGTGAGTGGACGGCCACACAAAGAGCCAAAGGCGGTCTCTGCAGGCTGTATTGTATTCTGCTAGATTAAAAGATGTGTGGGCTATGGAAAAGACAGCTGTGTTTTGCTCTGCTCGTGTTTTGGCTGTCAGATCTGTAATTTCATGAATTCTTGGACCAAACCACAAACCGCTTTTTGCTGTTGCAAAGGTTTTACCGTTGCATTTGTCTCTCTGCTCGCATTGTAAACCTCTTCTCACAATGACCGATCCTGATAACTCAAAACTGACCCTAATTGCTGTTGACCAGAGTGTCTGCAGCAGGACTAAAACCTCTTGGCAAAGTAATTGGGATAAACTCTTGTCCTGGCAATTCATCTTGTAAAATCCAATTCAATCACACTTGATGGAGAACATTTTCTCTCTGTTCCTTTCCCCTGATTTTCCCAAGGGGCTAAAAAAAAGCTAATTTACCCAAGCTAGAAGGAAAAATACATCAATAATTTCACACCCAGAAATTGGACGCACTATACGTCCTGAGCACAGTTGCGAAGTGATTACAATGAAATGATGGTTAGGAAGGAGCACATTTATTTCAAACCTGAATGCATAAGTCTGTTTTGTGTGTACTGCAAATGCCATGAGGTGAACAGAAGGCAATGTACCGTGCAGGATTTTGTAATGTCAACATCTTTGTTATGGCTAATAAACATTAATTCAGAAAATCCAGTCCTACTATTCTTCTATTTTTGCTTCCATTAAGATACAAATTTCAATTGCAGACATTCACCTCTAAGCTCAGGTTAACCAAGGTTCATCTTCTCTTTCTGTGTCGATGGTATTGTCCACGTTCTCTCCTTTCAACATAGATATGAATCACCTCTGAGCAATCTCCTTTGTCCTTGTTAAATATTTCATGCCGGAGGTAGAGCAGTCATTATTTCCACTTTAATAAGCTGTGATCATTCTCACGTGGCACAAAATGTGTTGATGGCAGAGGTTGCCCAGACGATGAATATCAAACCTGCAGATCCTGGGTTTTGTTTTAATGGGGTCTTGAGGGGGAGGCTCTTTCTCTGGCCTCCACATCAGTGAGCAAGATGGCGCCACTTCAAAGGAGAATCACCTGTCTGTCAGATGGGAAGGAAGCTCCCTCAGACACAGTTGGACTGTAGAACTCAGGTATGTATCCTCAGCAAAACTATCTGGGGATTACACTGAAGGTAAAGAGATGGATTGAGTAGCTGGACTGATGGATTAGTTCCCCTGCATCAATGTGGCAATGCGTTCTCTTAGTTTAATTATTTCCCCAGTTCCAGGCACAACCCTGGATACTTGTTAAAACCAAGATTAACAAGAGAGTCCTTATATAACCACAACAAGATCAGTTGCATCAACTGACCAACTCTGCCAGCTGACTTGGATGCTCTGGAAAGAACTAATCAGTATTTCTATATTAACAATGCACTCTCATTCCATTCATTCCACCTTACTATCTCCGATGACTGACAGCAATGACCCCAGACTGTTCTAGTGTAATGTTGGCTAATTGAAAAGTGGGACAAAACACTCTTATCATAAATACTAATGAGACAGAGGAAATTATTTTTGGCCTTCCTCCTGATTGTCACCTCCCTCCAGTGACTAGTCACAATGTAAAAATTAGACAAGTCTCTTCATTTAAGTACCTCAGTGAACACATAACACATAAAGTCCATGATCAGTGCAATGGAGGGAGCAATAATGTCCATAATCCAAGATGGAAAACTGCATTCTGTCCGCCTCACCATTACACATTGGTAATAGCACAATGATGCTCTTTGATATTGATCCAGAGGTGTGCATTTCTTTCCAGTTACATGACAACCTACTGGAGTGCGTACTGCGTACTACACTGTGCGTAATGTGTACTTCAGGAGGGTAGTTTAGGTTCAAACAAAATGACAGCTGCAAATGCAGTTATTTACATGTATTCAAATGTATAGTGTATAGTGTCTGCTGGTTTATACACTGGCATCCTGGTCTTTCAAGACATGCATTCTCATTATGGTATCCTCAATGGATCCCTGCGTGAGAACTACATGATCTGTGACCTGTAGAATGCACATTCACAAAATAAGACACAATGAGATGTAATAAAATACATTTTTGCATCATAAATATTGTATTAAATACTTGCTACTTTAAGTAACATTTTTTTTCTAAACATAACATGAAACACACTCCCATGGCATTTACAGGTTGAAAGAGTTGTTGTTGAGGGAGATCATTCCTCCTGTCCTTCTAGTCTGTGAAGTGATCCCTGCATAACACAACTACACTTTAGGACGTGGAGGATCCACAGGAAGAGTTCTCTTCCCAGCCAGTATGGACAGGAAAAATAATGAAAAATTTTAAACACCAATTTACTACTACTAAAGTTAGTAAACTAAAGTAAAATAGATAGTAATAGATAGGAATTGATGTGTTTGTTGTTCCATTTCAATTAACGATTTGAATTAGTTGTTTTGTTGCTCCAATATTCTATGTTAACTCCTACCTTTAAACTTCATACATTTAATTACCGATACAAAAACAACAAATGATATTTTCAAAATCGTTTTATTTTTGACTTCTTGAAGCTTTTGATACTGCCAGTCTTTGGAGCACTACTCAGTGTGAATGAAATGAAACTCATTTTTCCTCACACATCCCCAATTGAGTGTAACTATCATGAAGACTTCACTAAAAGCAAAACAGAAGTGAATCAATGATAGATATCTATTTTAAATAGCAAAAAAATAAATGTTAACATTTGGAAAATGTGTATAATTTGACCTATTGCTCTCTGAGGTCACTGACAAGAAACACACATTTGTCTGCACACAAATCCACATCCCTATTAGTGTAAGACTGTTGCTTAAATTTGCACACATTTAGTGAAAAGTAAGGAAAGGTTTTTAAAGGAGACCTCTGTTTTGTAGTGTTGTGTCGTTCAAAGAATGTTTCGTTCATTTGACCTAATCTTGTATGTCACGCAGGAGGATCGGGTTGTCTCAGTGAGTACTTTGTTCATTTTCACGCATGCGTGAATAGTCTTGGACTTTTACGTTCACTCGTTACACAGCAGTTGCATGGTCTCCGTCAGCAAAGGAAACAGCATTGATTAGTTCACGACTCTCAACTGTGTGTCTCTGGGTTTGAGTCGTTCATTTGTCACGTGACAGCTGGCTACAGGCTGGTTAGCAGGCAGTACAGGAAACAGAATTGATTAGTTCAGGACTCATAACTGTGGGTCTCTGGTTTTGAGCCGTTCATTTTTGTGAGTGGCATCTTGTCTACTGTGGAACAGGAATGAACTAATCGTTATAGTTATAGTTTTAACACAGCCGCACCGTAACTTCAGTCCTGTTAGTGTTTACAGCCACAAGCTGATGAGAGTTGCTCTGGGTCCGCTCCACTTCAGAGGCCTGACGCTGTTCTACCGGGACCTGAATTACCTCAGAGGTCGTCTCCTCTCCAAAACAACTGTTAAAACATTAAAACACAGCCATATAGCAGCGTTAGCATTAGCCCTGTAATGTGTTTACAGCTAACAGCTGATCCAACTTGCAATGCAACTTAACTTTTACTTTTTATTTATCAACAGAGCCGTGCTGCTGTTTCACAGCTCCTGACTGGTGAAACAACGTGCAGTGTTTGAGATTATTATTAAATGTGTTCAGTTTTAATAAGAGTGTGTTTTATTCATCTAGTGTGGCAAGCTTATTACTTCAATATATTCCCTATAAATCTGATGTTAACATATAGATTTTACTCATGGATAGGCGTTAGGCTACTGTATGAATGAGCACTTTGGAGATATAGTGATAGTAATTATAATT
>JAPMOB010228689.1:8999-23053 GCA_029875015.1 Lepomis gibbosus | reverse complement strand
CTTCCTCCCCCTCCTCCTCCTGCTTCTCAGCGTGGAGGTACGGGGCCACTACTGGCTGTGTTGTTGCGGCACTGGATGGATCTTACTAGCATGTTTGCGGGTGAAGCCTCGGGCGGTGCACACGGAGGGAAATAAAACGGGATTTTTTTTAAAACTTATTTTCCTTCTCACCTGCTGGTCAGTCACCTCATCTGTGGCGACATGTCAAACTCAAACAAAAGCAAGAAGGACAAAGAAATCCTCGCTGAATACGAGAGCCAAGTGAAAGGTAAGATCATTTTAATAATCAGAATTTAACATTGACACTTCTCGCTCCCCTGCACCCGATGCTCGCAGGCACACCCACCTTTTCTCACCTTTGCATGCTCACAGAATTCAGCCACACACACACACACGCACACACACACACACACACACACACACACACACACACACACACCTGTCTGCCAGCATCTTCACCTTTCATGCCAAAGCACTGAATTCAGCCCTGTGCAGGGTGTGTATGGGAGCTGACACCTCACCATGAGACGTCAGGATTTCTGGGTTCATCCTGAGTGCTGCATGGCGCCTGAGGGGGGAGGAGGATGGGTTTTCTATGTGTATATGTGTGTGTGGGTAGGTATATCTATTCTGCAGAGGACCTTCATGTCTTTCCCCCATGCCAGTGTTTGTGTGTGTCAGCAGGTGGGTTTTACACTCAGACCTGAGGCGAGTGTGTCCTCGTCCTCAGCCGTCTGGGAGTCTTTCTATTGGTATTCCTCTGAGGCTTTGACTGCAGCTGTGTGTGTGTGTGTGTGTGTGTGTGTGGTCTCCATAGATTACCTGACGGCATGATGCTAAACTGGGGGACATGTTTTAGGTGACAAACTCACTCCTATAACAGTGGTTGCCATGACCGTGGGACAACCCCCTCTCCCTCTTCCTCCTCCTTCTGGCGCCATGGTTACCATCATCCCCGCTACGTTGGGGCGGTGACGGACAAGTCAAATGACCTTTTAGTAAAAACTACAACAGGCTGGCTCGTTTCTCTGAGCCAGAGGTGGTTGATGAGAAAGCCGCCCCTTTACCTGCAAAGACCAGCTGAAGAGGCTCACTTGGAGGCTTGGTTCAAAATGTCCGACCTTTAGTAGTGCGACACCTTATTTGGACACCTGCAAATACCATTGGAGACAGCCAGGGCACAACCTTCCTTGTTCAGCCTCCGGATCTCTGTCTCTCAAGACAAGATTTTAGTCATTTCATTCCCTCTCCACATGGCGCTTCACACTTCCATACTGTCACCTACACTCACACCACCACAGCCATCACTTTCAGCGTCTAAAAATGAACCGCTTAGACTTTTAAATCCACCTAAATCCACGGCGTCTCCTGTCAGTATGAGGAGGAGGAAATGTGTTTACTCTACGGCATCTTTTTTTTTTCTCGAGTTCAAATCGACAAAATCCAAGCTGCTTCATTCAGAAATTATTTCTTTTCTCTCGTGCACACCTACTCTCCCTTCCTTGCTTCCTTCCTTTTCATTCTCCTTCCCCCTGCTACGCTCTTTCTGTGTGACATGCCATTTCCTGTACGCACACACTGACCAGACGCAGAGTTTGAGTGATTACATTTAAAGGAGAGTTGTGGGGGGCATTACAGCCCCCGTGTGAGGAGTGTGTTTCTTGTTTATACACACTCATCCCTGTTGTGGCCTTTGCTCTGGCGCCCGGCCAAAACACACTCGGGGATGCCCTGCATTGAAATGACCGCTCAGATAAAGCTCCTCCGCCGACCGTCCCTCTCTGCATCTTGTCGCCTCCTGTCGAGAGCCAAGCATATAGATCTGCGTTGTAACTATGTGCTTTCCAAGTCTGCCTCCCTGCTCTGGCTCCTGATTGGTGGATGCAGGAGGTGGTGTGTAATGTATACACAGGAGGTGGCCGTCGCTCTCTCAGAAGGGGGTGGGGTCTACTTGCTGAGGTGAGGTGAGCGGAAAGGTAGCAGTAAGATTAGGCACAGCGCTGACGATACATATTTGTGCGCTCGATGATGCTCCGGTGCACTGAGCGTGCTCCTGATATTTGGAGCGTCACCTCGCTGGCGTGCGACACCTCCCCTGTCTGAATGAGATGAGGATCGTCTTAATGAGAAAATGCAAATGGCAAATAGAGGAAAGAAAAGAGCTCTGCAGGGGGGAGAGAGGGAGGGAGGAGAGGCAGACGCGAGGCAGGAGAGGCAGCAGCGTTTCCTGCTGCATGCGGCGGCTGCAGCTCTGGTTTTTGCCTGCGTCTGCATGCAGGTGATTAGTGACCTCACATCTGCATACCTGCAGGACAAACATGGAGGGAGGGAGGGAGGGAGGGAGGGGAGCAGATGAAGATAATGAGGTGACTCTTCATTCAGTTAAATGTTCTGGAGGGCCGAATCAAAAGGCCCCCGATCAGTGTGTGTTTCTTGATGATCGAGCGCCACTCATGCCCCCATGTCCTTGGACCTGGTTGTCATGGTAACGGCCACCTCTGGAAGACGACGTGAGCTTCCTGTTCCTGTGACATCACACACACACACCCACACAGTATGTATACACACAAATGTTCGGAGTGAACATAGACGAGGTTGGGATGGAGACGATTATTCAGGAGCATAATTATTGAACTTGTCACTGGCTGGAAGTCGCTTGACCAGTTTGAGAGGCTCAGAGGATGGAAGGACAGCAGCCATCTCAGAATAGACAACTAATTCATCTCATTATCAGTTAAGCTGACAATTAATTTCTGGACTTGACTGATGAGTTGCCTATAAAATTTCATAAAACTGTGAAAAATCTGAGTGAAAAGTCCAAAGTGACATCTTAAAAAGTAAATCAGTCAAAAGTCTTCAGGTTACTATCATCACAAATCAGTTTAGTGTCCCAACTTAAAATTGCACATGCAGTATAAAATACAAGTCTTGTCTATAACTGACTTGTCTTTTTTTGTCAACTTGTCTCAATTCTCAACTTCCAAAATTGATTTTATTCCAAAATAGTTTTTAAACCTGTTATGATGTCTGTAAGTGAGGCTCTCGGCGATGCTTTTTCCCTCCTGCTGCTCCGATCCCGATCGCATCAAGGAGTGTTTTTTGCATCGCCACACACGTGTTAACCATCGACAGCTGCCACTAAAACACAAAGATAACAGACAGACAAATGTGAAAGCTCATCTGAGACCCTAAGCAGCCCAACTGTGTTCCTCTTAAGTGTTCTGCAACTCCAAACAGTGCGTCGAGCTGCGTGGCTCAACAGATCAGTTCGGCAAACCTGTCTCTGCTCTTGGAGGAGCAATTTCGGGGGCCCGTGCTTCCAGAATTGTGGGTCCAATTCTTTTTTCCAGTAGACAACTTGAGGCGACGGACAGCTGAAGCACTTCCACAGTTTGGATGGACATGAATGGTTTTTAAACATTAAAATTCTCTCCTGCTCACTGTTGGATTCTAAATTAAAATTGGACAAATTCAGCTATCGTGCTCACAAATTCGTCACAAAGTGATGTGTTACCACTCTAACCTTTTAGATTCAGAGATGAATTAGTGTTTCCTGGTCTGTTTTCTCTGTCCGTGCTGGAACTGATCATCAAACCGGATTTCTGTTCTGTTTAGTTGAATCAGCTGGTATTGACAGTCCATAGCTGCGTGTGATAAAGCTGCATTTGTTGAATATATATGCACAACGATGACGACCGTCTTTCACACAAAGTCCCTAAAAAGTATGAAGTTTCAGTCTTTGAATTCTAAAAAGATTCAAGTTTAGTATTAAAGCTGCAAGCAGCGTTTGGCGGGCCCTCACGTGTAGCGCGTCGTGGCGTGAGGCAGCCGCGTTGCATATTCTGGAGCTCTGCCGGTGCGGCTGTGAATTTGCGACACGCTTCGGACGCTGCATGAAGGTGTTATATGTCACTTCCTGTGTCCCCTTTGTGGCGCTACATAGCACTTGGCGCTATGAATATAAATTAATATTGCCATGTAGATGAGTTGGGGGCGGGACAGTTATCAAGCACGTAAAGTTTTGCACAGATGTGAGCATGTGCAGTGAAGTTAAAACAACTTCCAGTGTCATGGCGAAGATTTGATCTTTGACGCCACACCATGAAAACGCCAATTGACTAAAACGCGCAGATAGCACAACTTTTCATCGTCAATGCCTTTAGAAGGCACAGCACAAACGTGAAGTCGATCCGACTAACTCCCTAGGAGGAGTTCGTTAAAGTACGGAGTGCGTAAATCATCCAAAAATGGACGTAAAATTCAAAATGGCCGACTTCCTGTCGAGTTTAGGGTATGGGTTCTTGAGGCTTTTTTGTGCATCTGGACTTGATACACGTCCCCAGAATTTCGTGCATGTAGGTTGAACGTGGATGAGGGGCTAATTTTTTCCAATTTTCTACGTGGCGCTAGCGAGCCATTTTGCCACGCCCATGCACGAAACCTATAAAATACGAAATTTTTCGCCAGTCCTGACGTGTGCCAAATTTGGTGACTTTTCGAGCATGTTTAGGCCGCCAAAATTGAGTTTCTTTCTTTCTTTCTTTCTTTCTTTCTTTCTTTCTTTCTGATCACACCAAGGTTTTTGGCATCGTATTCGTGAGCATGGTGGGGGGTTTTTTTCTTCTTTAAATGTTCAGCTGTCTTTATCTCACACGTTTACAGGCTTTTTGGGATCTGTTCCAGCTTTTATAAGCAGCTTCAGACCAGAGCCGTGTGCTCATAATCTCACTAACGTGGAGTAACCGAGGTGATTTGAAATGGATCTTAACTTTGTCCAGGACGTGATGGAGCCAAATTTAAACATTGATGGTTTTAAGAGATTAAATTTAGAAGGTTTCACGTTACAAAAAACCCCAGCAAAATTCACTTTTGTGTTTGTGAAAATGTGACATTGAACCAAGAAACATTTATTCTTGAAATTAAATCTGCATCTTCCTCATCCTCGTTGCATTCCCATCCTGCCCGACAAAATGTTCTCCTGTGGAGCTTTCAGATTTAATCAGTCCAGAGATTTCACAAGACAAATTTTTTTACGCTGGGCAAATTGTCTGCATGCTTCCCCCCGCGTTTTTCACATTGTGCTGTGCTGACTGTAGCTCCTCTGATCAAAGAGGCTGAGTCTTGTCTTCGGGGGTGTTACTAGGACACACAGGGAGGTTTCCAAGAAGAAGCGTTTCAGACATCAAAGGCTAAAGAGCGGCGGATGTCCTCCTTTCACGTTCAATTGACTGTGATCCAAGCCGAAGGAGTTTCATTGATACGACCGTACCTCCTCAGTGGATACGCTTGAAAACTCTTAACCTTTTTTTTTTTTCTTTCACACACTCCACTGCTGCAGCCAACACTTATTTTCATTATCAATTAATCAACAGTTGGTTAATCAGATTTTTTTTTTTCATGATTTATTGTTTGGTTTATAAATTGGCAGAAAATAGTGACAAATTAAAATAATATCCGTCCAAGTGGAAAACCATAAATGACAAAGTAAAGCAGTAGTAAAATAAATACTACCAGTGTAGTAAAATAGCAAAAGTCTACAGACAGGCTAGCACCTCTGTGAGCATGCTCATAGTGAAAATGCAAACTGATATTGAGCAGGTTTAAAGTTTGCAGCACTAAATACAGTGAACAGCTTAAGGCTCAAGGGAATGTGATTAGTTGGACAAATTGTGCTGGAGAGAAAATCAGAGACTAAAGTTATTACAACTCATCTTTAGGGGAACATGAATGTCTGGAGAAACGTGCAGTGTTTCAGTGTCTCTGGAGCAGGTCTGCCTCTGACAGACGTTTTTGTAAAGAAGTCTCAAATCATTCTCTTTGATGCGGCGTCTGAAATCCCTACGGAAGGTATGAATGGGATTTGCATGAAAAGCAAAGTCGGTCTCCTGCACTAGAGCTGCAGCAGCGTGTTTGTTTTATTCTGCAGAATTAAATCCTCCACTTTTGGGACTGTTTTGTCTTTAGTTTCTACGACTAAGGTTTTCACGGTCAGATGTTAAGCTGAACCACCATGTACAAGATAAAGTGTCACTAAACCCCTCCCCCAAACACAGTTTGTCCAATCATAGTTTAATCAACTGTAATTAGAGGGGTAATATTGTTTTTTCATGTTTTTGTGTCAAGTCAAAGGAGATAGTAACGCTGGGCCAAAAATGTTATTATAATTATCGTGAAATTTCTTTTGAGTTTAAAGGCTGATTTTTGGTCCAAGGTGAAAGTTTAAGAAACCAGATGGTTAATTGTGGTTTCAAACTAAACCTCACAAATCTCAGGTAGAACATTCAAAACAGATCAAATCTTTTTGCTATGTTTCCTGGCTGAATAAAACAATTTCTTCCACTTGGTCGTTCACAGCATTGTGAAAGGTCGCCTTAATGTGCCCGTTATTTCTCACATTCCCAAACACATCATTGAGTGTAGATGTGAAATCTTTTTAACAAATATGCACTAGTTAAATTAAGTATAATCTTTTTTTCAGTCCCTTTTCCTCAACAGAATAAACATCTTAATAAAAGAAGTAAGTCCTTATTTGTTTGTGATTCAAATGAATTAAATCAAACCATTTATGGAACTTTTATTATATTGTTATTGTTGGAAATTTGTACCGCAGTAATTATTGTTATTGTTTGATTGCTCAGCCCTGGAAATTAATGTGAGTAAGTTAAGGAGGTGCTGGCAGGTGGATTTTGTTACTGTTGTAGAGAAGCAGGCTAGCTGTTAGGCTATCGGTCCCCCCTGTTTCAAGTCTGTGTGCTAAGCTAAGCTAAGCTAAGCTAATTGGCAGCTGCCTGTAGCAGCAGACATGAGAGTGGGTGGTATCGATCTTCTCATCTGACTCCCAGCAAAACAATAAGTGTTGAACTTTTCCTTTAACCATAAACAGAGCATGAAGCATCAGTAGTGTTGCTATGGTTACTTGCAGCCCAACAGAGGCTCAACACCAATTTTGAGGAGTGATTAAATCGTTGACCACTGGGACGCCACAAACCATATTTGGGATGTCCCGATTGGCCAACCAGCCAAACAGAAACAAGTATTTTCCCCCCGTCAGGGGTGAAATGTGTTGCTGCCATCAGGGACTCGGAGGAGCAAAGCAGACATTCATTTATATGAAAGTGTTGCAGTGTGTGAGAGCAACGTGAAATGGCAGCCATTTTAAATTAGTAAGCTAACGGCAGCAATGGCAGAATCAACAACGTACAGTGATAGAGTTTCACAGACTTGTGAGGACCAAAGGCCGTGGCAGTGTTCCCGTGGAGATCTTTGAAGCATGTCTGTGTGTGTGCGTGTGTGTCGATGCGGCAGATTCAAGCTCTTGTCTTCACCTTCCTCATCACATGGTTCACACACACACACACACACACACACAGCGAGTGGTTGCCAAGACAACAGGTAGTGGAGTGGATAGGGTCCCCCAGGGATTTGTGTGTATTTGTGTGTGTGTGTGTGTGTGAGAGAGAGAGAGAGAGGCGGGGTTATCATTGTGTATTCTGTACCCGCTCTCTCCCTCCTGCTGCAGATAGATCCAGCTCTGAAACAGCACGACCAGCGAAGCGTGCAGCCAGGCATTACCATGCTGACTGTAGGACTGACTGATAGTGTGTGTGTGTGCGCTTATAGAGAGTGTTTATGTGTGGGTTTTTTTTATGTCGTCCAAGGTGACTCCTCTAAGGAAAATGGACAGTCCTAATCAGTAATATAAGGGATTAGGGAGAGCGAGAGAGGGAGGAAGAAGAGGGGCGGCGCTGGGCAGTTACCTTTTAATTAGATTTAATTGATTAGCCAATCGACAGAAAATTCAACCAATTTATTATTTATCATGCAAATGCGCTTAACAGTTCACTTTGGACTCTGAGAAGTTGTCACTTTTGACATTTGTCAGTATTTTCTTATAAATTTGATAGACTCTGAGCCACACTGGAGGCACAACTCTATGCATATCAATGCCAGTCTGAAATATCTATTTCAGATTGCCATGAAATTTAGGACTGGCATTCACGGTCCCCAGAGGATGAACTCCACTGACTTTGATGGTACTTTTTCTCTTGTGCCACCTTGAGGTTGACATTTGTGGTTTTGAGTGGAATGTCTGAAGAAGCGTTGGATGGATTGGTATTAACTTTGGTTTCATGCTCCCCTCAGAATAAATTTTTTATCTCTTGGCACCAAAAGTATTTGGTTAGTGTCAGAAAACCATCGTCGTTTGGGTTTAGTCAGAGAACCTGATGGGTCACAGATTTTGGTGTCACACCTGCTTGTTAATGACGTAGTAAATCAAACAATCTGCACTCTGCGTGTAACGTAATAGCCTACCTAGTTCTAAATATACTGTCAATAAATATTTGCTTTAATTCACTTGAATCAAAACAAATTAGCACCTAATTCTTCTATTAAAATATTTATTTTGTTTAAAAAAAGATGAACTAATCACATTTGTTGAAAAAGACAATAGTTTTGAATGTTCTAACTCAGATTTGTGAAGTGATCCTCTGTTTGGCATCAAGTGTTTGTCCCATTCTGACCTGAAAGAAAGTTTAATCACATAATCAACCATCTGGTTTCTTCAACGTTCACTCAGGAGCAAAAATCTGCCTTTAAACTCAAAAGAAATAATGATTTGACATATTATTCATCATAATAATCGATATCGAATGATATGAAATGTTTTTTATCGTGATAACATTTTTGGCCTGGCCCACTAGTGAGCATGTTAAACATTACCTTCATAACATCAGCATGTTAGATAGCTGTTGTCTGGATGGTGCAGTGAAGATCAAAATAAATGATGCAGGTGAAGGCGTCTATATGACCGTTTTAATTCTTCTGGATCTGACATTGTAAATTCTCACATCATATTGCACAGCAGCTTTTGCCACCTTAGTTAACTCAAAAAGAAGAGTCGCAGTAATCCGACGTCTCCCACATAAACGACATTCAGAGTTATAACTGAGCGTCTGATGTGAGTCGAGGTGTGTGTGTTTATGCTGTTGCAGCTCGGTAATGAACTCAAGGAGAAGCTTTTCATACAGTTTAAAGCAGCTTTTGACAACTGACTGATTTATAGATAAATGCAGCTTTAACAACATTAAATGCTGTTTTGTGACGCTTTAAACACATAGTTGGAGACTGATTAAAGTTTTTTAAGCATTATTCTGTCTTTTCTTCACGTTTGCTCGAAGGATTCAGTTTGCTCATGTTGATAAAATCATCAGATCGCCAGCGGAGTGACGTTACTCCAGAAACAGACGTCATTTGGAGACCACTTTGAATGAAACACCCACTTATTTGTTTCTCCGCTCCCACCTGTGAACTTAGACTCTGCACTGGAAGCCAAATTACCACACAGACGGGCAAAATTAACTTCATGGTCAGTGAAAACAGTCTTGCGCAGGTTGTGCTGGTCGTCACACCGCCGTGTAGAGAGGGCCCGTAGTCCTGTTTTTCACTTCATGACAACGCCAGGATGAATGAACTAGAGAAAAGCAAAGATAAATGATCTGCCTTTGTGGGGGTAAAATAAAAGATTAATGGATGTCACAATACTGCCTCCAAAAATATTCCAATTATTTTGCTGCCATGGATAAACAAATCGCCAAAATGTCTAATTTACAACAACATCCATCTGTGCGTGGTGTGTTTTGTGTAGATGTGCGGGCCCAGTTGGTGGAGCAGCAGCGATGCCTGGAGCAGCAGACAGAGATGCGAGTCCAGCTGCTTCAGGACCTGCAGGACTTCTTCAGGAAGAAGGCCGAGATAGAAACGGAATATTCCAGAAACCTGGAGAAGCTCGCCGAGAGGTTCATGGCCAAAACACGCAGCACGAAAGACCATCAGCAATACAAGTAGGACTCTGTGTGTGTGTGTGTGTGTGTGTGTGTGTTGGACAGTCCAGCTGAAGTGAAAATACTTTTTTTATTAAGAAATTAGCTCATAAAATCATCGATTTTTGTTCTGATTGTTAAAATTAGCTCCAACATTATAAACCAGCTGCAACGCAAGTGATGAACACATTAATGCATCAGAAGGTATTGTCTTATTCTGCATAATGAGTTGGTTTAAGAGTATTTTTCACACAAAATGAATTCACGCTTCGGTTTGACTCTAAGGCTGCGTTCAGACTGCAGGCCAATCCGATTGTTTTGCCCATATGTGACTCGGATCTTTTTATGACAGTGTGAACAGGCCGAGTCACATGGAATCTGATCTTTTCCAGTTCGGAATTGGGCCACTTCCATATGTGGTCCAAATCCGATACAGATCGGATCTTTTTATATGCCTTTGACGTCACTGTAGAGCAGCTGTTCTGCTGTAGACGGATGAACGAAAAAAATTGCTCACAAAAATTGCTCACAAATTCCCTTTCTTGTACCTAAAATCCACCGGACCGGAGCTCTCTGCTGAGTTACGTGCACGCTACTTGTCTGAGCGACACAGCGGGGGGAGAGAGAGAGAGAGTTGTAGTGCAGATGCGTTGTGCAGCGCTAGAAACCGTAAAGAAAAGAACAGAAAGTTGTGAACACTTGTCATAATTCAGGAAAATATGACCCGTGAGAGGACGATGAGCCTCTCGCGAGCTAATCGAAGCTAACCTCTGCTGCTCCTTGTTTACTTCTGTAACCTGCAACAGCTGCTGCTGCGTGTGACGTCGTGTTATTCTTCTGCGCATGCGGGTTCAGGCCGCGGACAGTTCACACTGGAGTCTGATATGGGCCACATTTAAACTATAATGTGAACTGTCAAACAAAACAAAACAGATCTGGGGAAAACATTGAGCATTACGGCCTGCAGTCTGAACGGAGCCTAAATGATCTTCCTCACGTTAGAGGAAATGTTTACACGGGAGGTGCAGTTCACAGATCGTGGCGTGTTTTATTTCTTCATTAAAAGGATCTTTCTCTCTCTTTCTTCCAGAAAGGATCAGAACCTGCTCTCTCCGGTGAACTGCTGGTACTTGCTGTTAAACCAGGTCGGTTGCTCGTGTTTGCTTGAGAACCTTTTTCAATAGTCGGAAATATGAAAACGCCAGCATCATATTCCTCCATGCCCTTTACTCTCATTTCCAGGTGAGGAGGGAGAGTAAGGACCACGCCACCCTCAGTGACCTCTACCTGAACAACGTCATCACCCGCCTCACACACATCAGCGAGGACTCTGCCCGCCTGCTAAAGAGGGTGAGCTGATGTCTCTTCTCCCAGTTTGGTCCAGAAACTATTAAAATCCCATCAGTGAGCCTCTCTGCTGCTCGGGGTCACATGTTCCATCATCACCGTGAACACACGCTGTAGTTTATTCTGACTCAGTCCCACGTACGCCGCCCTGCTGCCCCAAATACTCACCAGAGCACCAAAGGTGGATTCATCCGCCGCTGAAAATAGTCCCCAACAAATAAGAACTACTGTGAGAAGCTGTTTTAGGAAGTCACTGAGCTTTTAGAAATGAACTGTAAATTTGTGAGGTGCTTTTAAAAGTTTACGTCTTCAGGAGGAACCAATGAGCCACAGACAGGAAGTCAGAAAGTATTCAGAGACGGTTTTGGCACCTACTTTAACCACAGTGGAACTCGGCCACTTACAGTTCAGCCATCGGGTTGTGTTATGGCGCGTTTGATTTACCTCGGAATTCGGGGCTGGGAATGATGTCGCACCCGAGTTGACGGCGTTCCAGTACAAAAGCAGATTTTAAGTTGGAAAAGGAAGATTGTTACCCATAACCCTAGCCAGTGTTACCAGTAATAGGTAATAGCAAAGCATTACTCAGAATTTTTATTTGATATAAGTTGGACAGTGTGTACAATTAAATAAGTCACAAATAAAGAAACTGTAAATTACTACAGCTTTTATTCTGTTGATGCTCAGAGCAGCCGTCTTAGATTTTGAGGTTTTGGGGTTTATGAGGTTCTTCGAGTCAGAAATCCAACCTAAGAGGGCATCCCAGTTAAAATTAAAGTTATGGTGAGCTCGCTTCTTTCTAACTACACCAACAGATTTCTTTAATTTTCGGTGTTCAGCCCGAACAGAAGCTGCATTTAAAGTAAAAGTACTCATTATTCAGAGTGGCTACTGTCAGTGTTAAACTATTATATGATTGACTTATTATTACATAAGTGATCACAATAGTTTAATTTAGTTTAGGGCTGGCCGATATGGCCAAAAATGTTATCAGGATTATCAGGATGAGCTCAAACTGAGTTTAAAGCCTGATTTTTGCTCCTGAAGAAACCTGACAGTTAAATGTGGTTTAAACTTATAGTCAACTCTTGAAATATCCATGATGTAAAAGCTTTTTTCAGTCCTTTTTCCTCAACAAAATAAACATTTTAATAAAAAAAATAAGTCGTAATTTGTGTGTCAAGTGAATATAATCAAAGATTTATTGAATATTTATTGAACATTTGTTAAATTGTTATTGAAATTGAAAATAAAAATTTGAAAAAGATATTGTTTTATTGTCCAGCCTTAAGCTAATCACATTTTTGTGATATGAAAAGCACAATATTGCTCTCTGAAAAGTAAAAGTATAAAGCAACATAAAATTGAAATGCTCTAAATTGTACTTGAGTAAATGTTACTTCCACCGCTGGGAGTTTTCCTTGTGCGCAGACCTCCAGGCGTGTTATATTTTTCATACAGCTCCTTTAAGTACATGAGTTGATTCTAATGAAAAGTAAAGTCAGTGTTCCCCTGAGGTCTGCTGGGCTGCTTCAGAGTTTAACAAATTAAACACACACACACACACGCTCTTAACCGCCTCCAACTTTAGCTCGCCGCGTTCATTATTAATCTCTCTTCCGGCTCGTCTTTTATTCATGCTAACTAAAGTGCAGCGGCTGCCAGCAGCTATAAGCAGTAAGACCTCCATCACGCCACTACCTCCTCTCAAAAACTGCGCTCTGAAGAGGGACGCTGGGAAAAAGGCAGACGGCTCAGTGGCCATGACAACGCTGACAGCCCCGTGGCCAATGGCGAGACGCTCAGCTGATCTTTTCTCAGCGGGCGCTATGGGAACGAGATTCATCCATCCCGGGATTCCAATCATTTAGCATAATGTAATATTAATGCGGCACCGCACTGCCACATAACTCCTTCCCCAAACAGGAGGGGCTGTTTAATACATGAGACAGAAATTCAGTTTGAGTGCAGGCTGCAGAGCTCGGCTTGTTTCATTTATGAATTCACTTGTTTGTGTGTGGTCAAATCCCTTTATTTATGCCTGCACTGTGGAAGAAGTGCTCTGATCCTTTAACTTAAAGTGGCTGCAATCAATATTTCTGTAATTAAAACACATCAAATACAACAAAATTAAAGGTGTCTCGTGTCAGTGGTGGAGGAAGCGTTCACATCCTTCCATCCATCTTGGATCTAAAGTACATATCAGCAAAAAGAACTTGAAGTATTAAAGTAAAAGTACTTATGTTACAGTAAAATGTTTGTTATATCTGATGTTTCTTGATTAATATTCGTTCTGCATTAATGTGGCCTTTTACTGCTGTAGATGTTTAAGGTTGAGCAGCTCATTTTGACTCCTTTATATCCTGTTGGTTAGTTTAATGCATCATGGTCTACAAGGTCATCATGTCACATCTTTAAAAGTCTCAGACAGTCTGATTCAGCATTGTGTAAATGCATTTTAAATAGTTTATTTCGCTGAAGGAGGAGCAGGGTTTTCTCAGCCCATAACGGAACTCTAGTTTATCTCTAACTTTCACCACATCTGGAGGTACGTTTTTTTCACTGAACAGGAATAGGCTGAAAAACTGTAATCTGCAAATGAAGTAAAGCTGTCAGACGCATGTAGTGCGGTAAAAAGCATGAATACATTAAGCCCTGCAATCACAGTCCTATGTAAGTAAAAGTATAAAAGTATTATGAGCAAAATGTACTTAAAGTATTAAAAATTAAAGTACTCGTGCAGAAATGTCTCTTTGAGTGACATTTATTAGATTGTAATTGTTACTGAGACATCAGTGTTCGAGCAGCATTTTGCTGTTTTTACCTCGTTTAGTCCTGTTGGGCTAAATCTGAGGGGATGTAAAAGGATTTTTGGGAGAACAAAGA